>JADKLZ010023175.1:16746-28695 GCA_021533235.1 Biomphalaria straminea | reverse complement strand
ATCTATCTATCTATCTATCTATCTATCTATCTATCTATCTATCTATCTATCTATCTATCTATCTATCTATCTATCTATCTATCTATCTATCTTATCTATCTATCTATCTATCTATCAATCTTATCTATCTATCTATCTATCTATCTATCTATCTGTCTGTCTGTCTGCCCATCTCTCTCTCTCTCTCTCTCTCTCTCTCTTGGTCACACTCACGACACAGTGCACACGGATGCTCGCTCAAGCCTCAAAACCAATACACATACACACAATGGCGACATGCTGTGAAATCTTGTCAATCTTCTGTCAGCGGGCAAAGCAAATTATTTTCACCCTGCGATGTTTGCACAGATCTGGAGTGCCATTGTTGAATAGGGAATTGACTATTTTGTTTGTTGGTTTCTCGAGTGTCCTGGAACACTTGCTGTGACTATCATTTCATCCCCAGGAGCCGAAAAACTGCACATTTTTTTCAAAGCGTATATCAACTCTGCCTGTCTGTGTGTAAAGTTTGTACACGTTAGTTCTCCGACACCCAGTCTCGGATCAAGCTGAAATTTGCACAATTATACTGTAATGTTATTGGACAACACAAGAATCAGTTTTTAAAAATTAGTTAATTAACTATTGGTAATAAATTTATGTGTTTTGGTAACTCGAAAATAAGGGAAAGATATAGTACTTGACAAACGTGGTGATATAAGCTGAATTAGTTCCCTTTCCAATGCAAAGAAATAGTACTTTAGTGAAGTGGTGATATTAACTGAAGTTGTTAATTAAGATGTAGGCCCCTATGTTGCACAGACATCAATAAGTAAACAACAACCATTCGTGTCATGGCGAAGAATGAACCTTTATTATATTGAACGCGTGCACATTTGCGCACCATATCAACATCCCCTTTTCTTTAAAAAAAAATTAAAAAAAATAACATTTTGGGGATTATCATAAAAAAATAAAACAAAACCACAACATAAACAACAAAACATCATATACATATATACGCTTCAATAATTATGAAACATATCACATCTAATAATCAACATTCAATAGTTCATTATGAAACATAGTCATTGAATCTTGTCGGTTTCTTCAACTGATCCCTTGGTCGCAGGGAATGATGAGTTAATGAGTGGCGAATGTGTTCATTCTGAGTTCTATTGTCCTGTAAATTGTCATCAGTATCGGGGAATATATCTTGTTGTTCTGTTTCTCTGTTCGGGTTGATATGCAGTCTGTTTCTTTGGTACAATGCACCATTGTCACCTCGAATAATGTATGCTCTCTGGCTGACTTGAGACTGGATTCTTCCACGTCTCCATGTAGGGTCATTCGGAGATTGGAAGTAGACCAGCTGTCCAGATCTCAGCTGACTTAAATTTCTTGACCTCTTATCATAAGATGTTTTTACACTCATCTGACGTTTTTCTTTCCGTCTCATAATGTTCTCTTGACATGTAGAAATCTTAATGTTACTCCTTTTGCTTGGTATCAGTGTTCGAGTCATCCGACCAAAAAACATCTGAGCTGGGCTTAGATTTGTGTCTTGCCTTGGTGTATTTCTAAATTCCAGAAGAGCTTCATAAGCATCTGACTTTGATTCTCTACATTTCTTCATTATGTTCTTCAAAATTTTAACTGCTGACTCAGCATTTCCATTGGATTGATGGTGTCCTGGGGAGGATTTCAAATGAGTCACTCCCCATTCCATTATAAATTTGGAAAAATATTTCGATGTAAACTGAGGTCCGGAATCAGATATACAGATTTTCGGCACCCCATATCGTGCAAATAAAACTTTCAGTTTCTTTATAATTGCATGTGTTGTTGTCAACTGCATGTTTTCTACCTCTATAAAATTTGAATAATAGTCCACTATAACTAGATATTGTTGGTCACACATTTGGAACAAATCAATTCCAATCTTGTCCCACGGATTATCGCCTATTTCGTCCTGTATTAATTCTTCTCTCTGATTTGCTGGTTTGTGTTTCTGACAAATGTAGCATGAGTTGGCTATTTCCTTTATTCTAGCTGATAATCCAGGCCAGAAAACTGTTTCTTTTGCTCTTCTTTTCGTTGAGTCTATTCCCAGATGTGCTGCATGGAGTTTTTCTTCTATTTCCTTGCGAAGTGATATCGGTATGATTATTTGTTCTCCTTTCAACAAGAGTCCGTCTTCGTATGTTAACATGTCTCTTAGCGAAAAATAAAGTTAGAGTTCATGTAGACTACTATGTTTGTCTGGCCATCCGTTTAGGATATACTGGATAAGTGTTTGCATCGTTCTATCTTTCTCTGTCTCGATTCTGACTTTCTCCAGCACTGCATCTGGTATGGTCAGTCCTATTGTGTTGATACAAACATCAGGTATATCACTCTTTTCCTCTGATGGGTCTCTACTCAAAGCATCGGCTATAAACAAATTTTCGCCTTTGACATTAAAACTGGATATCGTAACGATAAAGGCGCATCATTAGACTTTGTAGCCTTCTTGGAGCAGAACTAAGTGGTTTTTGAAGGATGTTTTCCAGTGGTTTATGGTCATTCTGAACTATAACTGTCCTGCCATACGTATACTAGTCGAAACGTTCCAAACCAACAACCACTGCCAACAGTTCTTTTTCAATCTGTGCCCATCTTTTCTGAGTATCAGTTAATGATCTAGAAGCATATGCTATTGGACTGCCATCTTGTAATAACGCTGCTCCCAACCCATTTTGGCTACTATCTGCTTGTAATGTAAGCTCTTTGTTAGGATCAAAATATATCAGTGTGCCATGATTCGATATTTTCTGTTTTATCTTGTTAAAAGCTCGTGTGCATTGATCAGACCAAACAAATGGTGTGTTCTTTCTCGTCAACTCTGTTATCGGCAGTAAATCTGTCGATAGGTCTGGAACAAATCTTGCAAGATATTGAACCATGCCAAAGAATGTTCTGACCGATGAGATATCTTTTGGAGCATTCAAACCCAAAATCGCAGATACTTTGTTCGGGTCTGGTTTTATTCCTGCTTCTGTAATAATATGACCCAGAGGGTTAATCTCAGCTGTTCTAAAAACAGACTTATCATGGTTCAATTTAATCTTCTTTTCTTGACATCTTTTCATCAGCTCTCTTAGGTTTATATCATGATTTCGTAGTGCTTCTTCTTTCGTTCTTCCTCTTCCTACCACTATAATATCATCAACGTAATTGAAATAGCCTTTCAGTCCTTCTAGTGCTAGATTTAATCTTCTCTGAAAAATTTCTGAACTCACTTTCAGACCAAATGGTAATCGCTTCCATTTGTATCTACCAAAAGGTGTTATCATAGTCGTTAGATTAGATGACAATGTATCTAGTCTGACATGCCAGAAAGCTTCTTGGACATCCAATTTGCTGAATATTTTGGCATCGTTTAAATCTGCCTATATGTCATCTAAAGTAGCCAAATTATAGAATTCCCTTAATAAAACTTTATTCAGGGCTTGTGGATCTATGCAAACAGAGGCGTCACTAGGGTGGGTGTCACCCGGTGCGGTAAAATCAGGGTGTCACCCCCCCCCCCCCAGCGTTCCACTTATTCTTCATATAAAAAACTATCGTTGTTCAGTTGTTGTTTTTTGCGCAATAATACAGTTCGTTAAATGCTGCTACACAAAGTTTAAATGAGTATCGATTATGTTTTTTTCTCTTACATATTGTCGTTAACTATTACATACCGTACATTAACATCTACGATTTTTTAAATAGAAAGAAATTAAAAACCAACTGAGCATGCTTTCCTAAGTAAACATTAAACAGCTCTTAATGGAAACTTTTGAACATTATAATCACATATAGTGGTAGTTTCATGAGGATAACTAATGAAAAATGCAGCTTAATGAAAAGTATATTGATAGGTACAAACATTTTTTTAACATATAAAAGTTTACAATAACTTTAGAAAATAAATATTTAAATTTCCTTTTCAGGATTTCAAATTAGAAAACTTATAAAAAAAAAAACTTTAAACTCAATATATCTTGCGACTTCGTTTTCAATGGACAGAATTGCTTGATTTGATTTCAAAAAATAGTTGTTAATTAATGTTTTAATGAGAGAACATTGTTAGTTGATGTTTTAATGAGAGGACGTTGGTAATTGATGTTTTAATGAGAGAACGTTATTACTTAATGTTTTAATGAGAGAACGTTGTTAGTTGATGTTTTAATTAGAGAACGTTGTTAGTTAATGTTTTAATGAAAGAATATGGTAGTTGGTGTCTTAATGAGAGAACGTTGTTAGTTAATGTTTTAATCAGAGAACGTTATTTAGATTTAGTTTCGCAAAAGGTTCTTTTCACATGACGCCTTGTAAACATACATTTGGCAAAAAACAGTTAAAGGTTTAATTCAAAGGCTGGTAGAGATTCGTTGTCGTCTTTCAAAACTTTGCTGCATTCTAGTATTCTAGTTTTAGTATTTCTGTTCACATATCTTGCCGTCAGGCCCAATATAAAAGAGATTGATGCACTCAGTATTAACTTCTTGCTCTCTATTTGAATAGTAAATCTTAAGAATACTTTCCTGATATTTTCATATTGTTAAAACGTATTTTTCTTTTTCATTAACATGCTAGTTTGATTTGAGAAAAGTTATCTTAATAACATTTTGAGCTAACTTTTCACATATTTCGTAGAGTAAATGTTTAAGTGCTCGAGCTTAGCCACCAATTTGAAAATAATTAACACTTTAATTTGAAGGTACTTTTGTGTTTAGTTTTTTTTTTTGAGTACACCTGCCAATAAGAAAGTCAAGCAATGAAAGTTAAGCGTGTATTCACAGACAGCTGGCAATCATATTTGTGCTGCGCCTCAAGTGTTTGTATTTTCAGAGAGACGACAAAGATTTTCGCCGTCACACTTTCATAAAATCGTTCTTTCATGGGTCTAACAGCAACATCATGAGTACACCAGCGATTTGTTCACATGACACGCTATCATTAATTATAGTATCCTATCTATTAGTATTAGTGGCAAAGAAAGAAAACCCTTTTTCTAGAGAACCAAGAAAGTATAATTAGAAAATATTTTCCGATTAAGAATTTGAACCACATAGCTTAAGTAAACGGTGTACACATCCATTTAAGTTTCTTTTCTGTTCTTCATTTATTACTGCCTGCACTTCTTCATGAATCCTAGACATTGTAGCTGCATTATCATGTCCCTGAGCTCATCATATCGATACGTTAAGCCCATCTCTTTTCAGTCATTTTAAATTATCAGAACTGATACACCACACTTGCCCCACATTAAGAGGAATATCCTACATTTCTGCCATTTCAACATTACCATTGCTACTGTTAATATATCTTACAACTTCAGAGATCCATGTTAGGTGTGCTGTAATACAAGATACCAGAGTACCTTGCAGCTTTTATGTATCTCATCTCTGATAAGTATATCCCTTAAGTGGTTTGCTAAAACATATATATATTTTTTTGGTACAAGCTTGGAAAGTAACTTTTTTTTTCATCGCTGACTTGCGATCGTATAAGTTATTATTTCCACACTGGCTCATATTTGGATAACATTTCCACAATCCCGAGAAAAAAAATTTCATTATTCAATGAAAAGTCTTCTCAGTTCGCCACCATATACCAACTTTTTCTTTGCTAGAAACAATGCGATAGTAAGCGATTTATAATACAAGATGTTCCTCTGTTTTCCCATCTAAACGCCAATCATAGCAATGACGTCCTTGTCAATTTTTGGAAGCTAAAGTCCTGCTCCCAAAATGTTCCTAATTTAAAGCCTGATAAATGTTCTTCAGTCTTCTCTCGAGTTTCTCGTTGTGGACATGTCCACTATTTATCGGAGAAGAAAATCTTGCTATTGATGTTTTCCCATTTAGAATAATTTTATTAATTAATTTCTAAGCTTTATGATTTTGCTACTGTCATATTTTAAAGTTGGTATTTTTATTTTAAAGTGCATTTTTACACTTGGGTGTCACCCCCTATCGGGTGTCACCCGGTGCGGACCGCACCCCCCGCACCTGCCTAGTGACGCCTCTGTATGCAAATCCTAATTTTTCCATTAGCTTTCTCCACTATCGCCATCTGTCTCACCCACTCTGTAGGCTCTATCACTGGTTCTATGATTCCTCTCTGCACTAGGGTCTTTAACTCCTCCTTAACTCTTTCTTGTAAAGCGATAGGGATCTTTCTACACTGCAGAACCTTGGGCTTCATGCTGCTATCAATTTTTAAAGACACTTCTCCTAAGTCACCCAAATCACCAGTAAACTTCGGACTACAGTCATCTTCTTGGTTATTCACTACTGATGCTATGAATCTATCTTTATTGACGTTGATTAGTTTCATTCTAGTTAAGGTTTCATGACCTAGAAGGCATGTTAGATTATTTGGCACAACTATATATTCTATCCCAAAGACTTCGTTAGTTTTCTCATTTCTAGTCGTACGAATGGCTTTCCCTATGGGGCTCATCTCAGTTTTATTCCACATTAGTAATCTTTGCGTTGCCTTTTCTATCTGATTCTTATTTACGTATCTCTCCTGTATGGTATTTACATCAGCTCCACTATCCATTTGAAACCTTATACGGTGACCATTCACTGCCATTCAATGTCATCATTTTCGTTTTGCTGTTCTCTAAAGACATCAGCCATTTATTTTCTGTCATCATGACTTCATCTGTTGTGTCCGACTACAGCTCTCTTTCATCGTCCGACATATCCCCTGACATCTGCTGAATTTTCTTTTTGCACATCAAGGCAAAATGATGTCTCCCCTTGCAAGCTAGACACGTTTTACCCCATGCAGGGCACTTTTCCTTAGTGTATTCGTGAATTATTCCACAATACCTGCATTTACCTTTCTGAATGTTTGTCCTTGCTACTTTCTCAATCATTGGAGGGTCGGCTTGTATTATTCTCAACTGTTTCTTGGCTGTCTCGTAGGCTCTGCAAATGTCTCTGCACTTTTCCAATGTGAGATTACTATCTTGTAGTAGGCCTAATTTCATTTTGAGGCATTCATGTCTAACACCAAGAACTACTCTGTCTCTAATCAAGCTATCTTCCAGGCGTTCAAAACTACATGTTTTTGCTAGCCTTCTCAGATTTGTAATATACTTTTCAATATCCTCGTCTTCCTGTTGTTCACGAGTATTGAAAAGATAGCGCTCATAAGTTTCATTCGTTTTTCCTATACAAAAACCTTCAAATTTGTTAAGTATTTCTTCCATCTTTCTTTATTTTCCCTTCTCAATTTCGAAACCGTCATATATGTCCATTGCTTTTGTCCCTATAATTGTTAGAAAGGTGGCCACTCTGACCTCCTCTGATTCTTCCGCCAATTTAGATCTAGTGGCTAACTCATAATTTCGCCAGCTCCGGTGAAACTTTTTGCCAATTAGCAGCCATGTTACCTTCAACCTCGAGCGGCTCGGGTACAGGAAGGAAATTTCTAGCTGCCATTGCACGGCGTAGCCCTGTAATTGTTGCCTATTTAATATTGTAAACAATAAACCTTTATATCCTGATTAATGATTACCTTTGATCATTAATACACCGCTGCCACCATGTTAATTAAGATGTATGTTCCACAGACATCAATAAGTAAACAACAACCATTCGTGTCATGGCGAAGAATGAACCTTTATTATGGTGAACGCGTGCACATTTGCGCACCATATCAACAGAAGTAGTCATCTTATCTTATCTTATACAATACAGACGTTACTAGTCATCTATTACAAATTTAATTGCTTATTACAGATTTAATTACATGACTGATCCAACCTAATTGATACACTTAATATAAACTTTGTTTTTTATATTAAAGTATTACATTTTATTTTGCTTATAGACTATCATTGTACACATAGACATAAATAAAATATAGAGTAAAACAGGGTCAACAGACAACCTAAGGCAAGTCGCGACCATTTTCAACTTTGAATTGTTATAGCTTCGTAATGATCAGACCTATGAAAAAACTGATAGTGTCAATGGATTCCTCGTCCTTTTTTCAATAAAAATAGATACAACGTATTGTATCACTACTCCATGTTAAAATTAAAAATAAGGTCAAAGAGGTGTAGGGTCGGTATCGTCGCGCGTAAAGAAAACCGGACAATTTTCCTCCGTGTCAGGAACACCGGAAACTGTGTAAGGATCAACAGATACCTCCACAAATCATCATTTTAAATATATTTTAATCTTTAATATTAATATATAAATCATTTTCATTTACATCTGCGTAAGAACACTGATCGTTGTCAGGTTTCCCACGCTTGGTTTATCCATTCTAGGTTTGTAACGGACTTCACACCAAGGCTTAGTGGATATGGGGGGGAGGGGGGTATATAGGTCAAGTGCCCCATCTAACAAGCATGCTCAGTGGCTACAAGCAGTACAACTGAGGTCACACAGTGACAACATTTGTAGTCTACTCCTCCCTCTCTCTCCCCCTCACCAGTGTTCTGGCATTCTACAAGCAGTACAACTGAGGTCACACAGCGGCAACATTGGTAGTCTACTCCTCCCTCTCTCTCCCGCGTGTTCTTGCGTGCTAAGTGGATATGATGGTTGGGGGGGGGGGTGGCGGTTTAGATATCAATAGTTAGTCCACTCCTCCCCCTCCCCCATCTCTTTTTTTTTAAATAAAGCATGCTCAGTAAACTTGAAGGGAAGGGAGTTGGGGGTAGTATTTCAGATATCTCCATTCTTGGCTTGTAAATGATGTCACACCAAGGTCATTGGACACTCTAGTTTTACCTGTAGCTGATCACACTACAGAAGATAAGTGCAATCAATTGGCATAACACATTGACTGTATGCATACATAATTAAAAACAAAATTAAGAAAACAAACACGTTTTTTTAAGAAAGATTTATAGAACATGTTACGACGCAAGACCAGGGCCACACCAACTGCACACAGAATTAAAGTTTTTCAACTGTGCTTTAGTCACGTTTTTAGCATTATGTGTGCAGACGGTGTGCCTTATCTTATCTTATATAATACAGACGTTACTTCAAAAAAGAAGATGATTACGTCCTACGCGTCATGCATTCAGTCATGCCACCAGGAGTCACACGATTCACAGAGAATCTAGAGGTCCCCTTGATTGTAGGTACCGCAGCCTTAAGCAATTTTGGTTTGTGAAAAGGCTAACACCTTCGATCAGGTCATCATCCCCTTTTGCTAATTCCATCTCATTTCTTGTCGCTGCATCCTCGCCTGTGTGTTGTTTCTCGCCTGTGTGTGGATCCTCGCCTGTGAGTGTCTCGCTTTCTCTGTCATGTGTTGTTTGTGTGACATGTTTTAATGTTTTTCATTTTTTATTGGTTGCTTTTGTTTTTTACTTTTTTTTATAATTTTTTTTTGCTCATTCAACATTTTTTTTCCTCTTTTTTTCTTATTTAACTCTTCTCTTATTTTCTTATCTAGCTCTTTTTTAAAAATCATTTTCCTTTTTCTTTTTAGCATCTTCTTCTATATCATCAATTCTTTTTTTTTAGAACCTTTTTAAATGCTTCTCCACTGACTACAATTGGTATGGTTGGAGTTGTTCTATTCTTTTTTTTTTCCTTTCACAAAGATCGGTATTTTTAAAATATCATCAAGTGGTAATCTGGGATTAGGTGGCAGATCTTTGGGCGGCAAATCACTTGGTGGCAGATCATTGAGGGGCAAATCTCTTGGTGGCAGATAATTGAGTGGCAAATCATTTTGTGGCAGATCACTTAGTGGCAAATCATTTGGTGGAAGCTCATCATGTACCAGTAGGCCCATTTCAAAGGCGTTAGCAACAGAGAGAGTTAAACCTTTAAATTTTTAAAATTTATTTTCATACAGACGATCAGGAAATTTTGTGTTTTGTGGGTCTGCTAATCAAGAAAAAACAGAACTAATTCAGATTTCGTCATCTAGTCAAATATGAAAGCTGTAGTCTACTCCTCCCTCTCTCTCCCTCTCCAGTATTCTGGAATGCTAAGTGGACAGGGGGAGGGGTTACATGGATAAATTGTCTGCATGTAACTGGCCTGACACCAGATACCAATTGTTAGTCCACACCTCCCTCCCCTCTCTTTTTTTTTTTTTTTATAAAGCACCTTCATTCTTCTAGCATGCTCAGTAAACTTGAAGGGAAGGGGCTTGGGAGGGGGTGAAGGGGGTTGGGAGGGGGGTAGGATTTCGCTACTACAAACCGCCAGAGACACCATTGCTTCGTACCCGGCCGGAGTGACCACTATCTTCGCGGATGGCTCCGTGAAGACGCTCGAGGGCACTACCAAGGCTGGATATGGGGCGGTGGTACGACTCTCAGGCAATCCCGAAAGTGTGGAGCTGAGTGGGCCCTGCAGTGGCAAGAGCAGCACCGAAGCTGAACTCGAAGCAATGCTCGCAGCATTGGCGTGGGTAGCGGAAAGAGTTGGGGATGGATCCACGACCCCAGCGGACCTGGTCATCTTTACCGATTCAATCTCTGCCCTCGATGCCCTTGAAGGGCAGCACGCAGGCGTCGGACGGGTAGAAGCACTCCTCGCAGTGGTGGAGCGCCTTCTGCAGCTCAATGTACATAGTTTTATACAGTGGGTTCCATCCCATTGTGGTCTGGTCAGTCATCAGAGGGCTGACTTTTTAGCGAAAGCCGCGGTAGCAACGAGCACCTTAAATGATGAACCGTACAGTCTTGCGACCGTACGATCCCTAGCCGACAACAGATTGTTGGCACAGTGGTACGCTAGCTGGGACGCTTCCGAGAAAGGCCGAGAGCTTCACAAGCAGATGAGTAGACCAGACCGAAAGGACGCATGGTGGACGCTCTGCCGTGCGGAACAGGCAGTCCTAGCCCAGTTCCGAGTCGGACACTGCCCAATTGGTGCGTACTTTGGGCGGTGGAGGGAAAATTTCGACACACGGTGCCGCCATTGCTTCGAGGACGATGAGACAATAGAGCACATTCTGTACGAATGTCGCGCTCTGCAAGAAGAACGATCGGGACAAGGTAATGAGAGAGAGATAACTGGTCCATGTGTGGCAAAGGGTCTGTCCTTGTACGGGGATAAGGCGACCCTACAACTCACTGCACGCTTCCTCTTCCGTGCTCTAAGGGAGTAATCTCAGCACGGTTTATTTCAAATGGGGTATCTGATTCGGTAGGATTTCAGATATGTCACACCAAGGTCATTGGACACTAGTTTTACCTGTAGCTTGTTACCGCTAAGTGAAGATTTAATAAATACCTCAGTTAATGTAATTGGCATCTTATAACTTTTATAACTAATCTAGATTACTTTAATCTAGTCTACATCCAGATTATCTTCAACTACAATACATTAGTTGCAATTTTATCACTAGAAAAGTTATGTTGTCCGGATAGCTTTCCAGACTAACATCCGTCATGTACGACAGACACCACCCTTTAAAAAAAAATGGCTCAATTGACAACATATTTAATAAATCACATGTGTTTCCTCATCTATTTAGAAGCCAAAAATATAAGTCTCGTTGAGATGATGCATCATCAGATTTAAAAATAGCCTTAATCCCATGACCTCTCCCCTTGTTTACCAAGAGGGCAAATTTTTTTTTTTCGTATCTGTCTACTTTGACCTGAGGATGAACTTTGCCTCCTCAAGGAAAAGGAAGCACCACATGTCGAAAGTGGGATAAAATGGTGCCTGCGCAGTAGCAATATAGCTATTCCGGTATAAACATTAAAATAAAGGAGTTATTTTGATAATAATTGGAGTGCACGGATAGCTTTACAAAACATCGCTGTCTGTTGACACTGGTTTACTCTAGATCTAATTTTCCAAACTCAAGAGTCATGAGTCTTTTAACTCCCTCGTATTTCTATTCAGCTTATCAATCTTATCGTCCAATATTGCGTTTTTTTTTAACTAAGCGTGATAGTCTCCCTTTTGTTTAAAAAAAAAAAAAAAAAAA
>JADKLZ010023175.1:2406-16346 GCA_021533235.1 Biomphalaria straminea | reverse complement strand
AAAAAAAATGTTAAATCTGTAGTTCTTTTATTTTTCAAAAATTCCTTATAGATAAATACAGTACACAAACAAAGAAGTATGCCTGTAGGAATCAAACACATAAGCAAGGAATAAACTCTAATGATAAGCACAGAGCTTCTAGACCTACTAGTTCCAAATGTTTTAAAGTCTGGGGCTGCCATTGAATACTCATCATTTTGTTTCCTGTTACATGCTAGTGATCATTTATATCAAATATCTAAATATTCAAACTTACTATTTTTAAAATTTTCTTATTACTTTTTCATGTCTGATTTAGCATATTCATATAAAAAATTGTTTAAAAAAATGTTATCAAAACATTATTTTGTAAATTCTTAAGCATATTTCTAGTGTCCTTAATGAGTTATTAGATTTTATTGCATTTAAATAACTCTAGCTAATGCATTTTTTTTCAACAAAACAGGCAATAAATAAATAAAAAAATTACAATAAAAATGCATTGAAAAAAGAATTATTAAAAATCTTGTTTCAATTGATAAATTAAAGAGACTAAAAGACCATGCACCACACTTTTCTTCCCATCTACTCAAATACTTCTGAAAATGTTCTTTACTGTCCACTGTAGACAGCCCCCACACCCCCCACCTCTCTCACCAAAACAGCCATGACAAAGGCTTGCTGTTAAAATGGGGCTGTGTAGCTGCTAGCTATTGTTCTGCTGTGTGCAACTAATGTCTGATTGTTGACCTGGCAAAGAAAGTGGAAAAACATGTCAGTGTGTATAGTAAGTGTGCCTGTGTGATACTTGATTGAAAGTACATTTCTATAGAGCAACTGCTAGGGCTCTGTTATTCCATCAAACTTCCCTTAATTCCATTTCATTAAGTTTGCTAATTTTGTGATTTGGAAAGGTGAGATTAAATTTGTATAAAATGAAATAAAGATTTATAAAAAATAGTCTACATAGCTGCTTCCTTCTTCATGTATGAAGTGAATGCAATATTCAACCCTCTAGTGCTGCAAAGATCAAAAAACATTGAACCTGCTAAAATGTTTTCATTCTTTTTTGGCTATACATAGTTATTATAGTTCATCTTTCATTTCACTTGAACTTTTTATTTGTGCACAGATAGTTGCAGATGTGGCTGGTCAGCACAGTGTAGTGGTGGGAACTGTTCATGTCCAGCTGAGCTTGTCCTGCACTCAGATGGCAGAAACTGTAGAAATGGTAAAGCATCCACGTATTCTCTTTCAGAATACATACTTTTGAATGTTGTTTTATTTATCCTGAAGCTTTCATATTTATAGCAATGAAACTTTTTTTTTTTTCATTAGCATAGGCTTTACATATCTTCTTAGTCACTTCTGACATTACTCTCTGCAGTCTTTAAAGTATTAACTAACAAAAGCACTCTCTATTACTTTAAGTTGTTTTCCATTGCTCTCTGCATTGTCTATTACTTTATGCTGTATACCTAACGTAGGGCTTTATTTGTTTTTTATTTAGTTTCCTGTCTCAGTGCATATATCTAAATGTTCAGTTAGCAGTGTTCTCTCTTCTTTTTATCACTAGTCTTTATCTCAAATTAATATTTTAAATGTCTCTAAGTCTCTGTCTTTGTGTTTTGTCCAGCTTCATGTACTGACGCAGGATGTTTACAGTGTGATCGACCTGATCACTGTATTAGGTAAGTATTTCTTTTTCTTTTGTATTTATGTTATTTTGTTTTGCTTAATTACAAAACACACTGCTATGATACAATGATTGGTAAAGTTTTTATTGACCCAATTATGTATGAACTGGGATCTGATTTTAAAGTTGTGAGTCTACAATCTTAGGGCTGTTGTTGTTTTTTTGTACACTTCTCTCAGTGGTGCACATAATCGTTACAGCTTTCTGCAAGCTAGAGCTCTTAAAGAAAAAATAATCTAAAGTTAAGTAAGAAGTCAGAATCTATGCCAAAATCATGAAGTTATTGACGTTGGAATCTCATTTGTAAAATTAAAGTGACATGTTGTGAAAAAAAAGGCTTCTCATTCAGCTTTGAAATGACCTGCATATCATGGCCCTATGGTTGTGAAGATTGTTTATGCATGTATAAATGATGCAAGAAATTACTAGACCTTGTTTTGCTTATTTTTAAATTATTATTTTCCAACTTTACATTCTGATATTGCTACAGATTGATTTCATGATGTTTGTAAAGTGGAGTTGATGTTATGAAGCATTAACTGTTTTCATTGAGGTGACATTATCTGATTTATATCATGCTTTGACTCTACAGATGTGCTGTTTTCATATCCCAGTCTAGTGGCAGCTGTTTGAATCTTTGTGCTGGGTTAGCAGAGCTGCAGGGGGATAATCTTGTCTGTACAGGTTGTTCTTTTTTAACTCTTGGTAAAAAATTTGTATACAAAAAATAATGACATTGATGTGCACTTAATTGATTGCCCATTTCAGGACACAGAATCTAAATAGTAAAATGTCCTTTTAGTTGCTTGCAGAATATAGGGTTAGGGTTACTCAGAGTTCACACATTTATACTTTCCACTAAAATGAAAATAGTTTTTATTTCAAACTTACTTACAATGAAAGTAACTCTATTGTTAAAAGGTTTTGTGAAAAAAAAAAATCAAGTTCATAACATTAAGCTAATTTACAAAGTAGTAATTTTTATACGTTTTATATTTGATACATCAATCATTCCTAAGCAACAGTGAGCTGCAACTCCTTATCTTTTTATGTAAATTATCGGCATGTTGCCACCAAACAAAAGCTTCATGTGCCTATTGTCTTTAGACCTTAGAGACATATTTCTACTATTTCTTGATGGTTGTGATGGAAGAAATATGTTTCTCATTTTTAAATGAAAGAATATATAAAGAAAATGCTTCTTCTGCACTGTCTTAGTAACTACAAATATATTTCTTATAGAAATGATTGGTTTTAGTTAATATGTGATCAGGAAGTACTGCTTACAAATTATTTGGAAGTTTCATGGCATAAGTAGTAGATTGCTTGGATACTAAGTCGATGGTCCTGGGTTAAGTTCCATATAACAGGTATTATAATTAGGATGATGGACAGAGTCTTGTTCTAATAAGTGACTTAATATATAGATGGAAGTGATGTTGTTAAGGAGTGACTTAATATATAGATGGAAGGGATGTTGTTAAGGAGTGACTTAATATATAGATGGAAGGGTTGTTGTTAAGAAGTGACTTAATATATAGATGGAAGGGATGTTGTTAAGGAGTGACTTAATATATAGATGGAAGGGATGTTGTTAAGAAGTGACTTAATATATAGATGGAAGTGATGTTGTTAAGGAGTTTGCTAATTTTTTAAAATCTTCACAGTGACATGGTCATTCTACTTCACATGATCTTAAAATCTTACTTTACATACTATGATTGTGTTACGTTAAAAGTAGTACATTTAAAGCAATTGTCTGTTATTAGCAAACTTATAGCTACATTGTGAGTGTTTATGTTAGTCTTGTAATTATGTTTCCAGAGAAAGAAGAAGATAACACTAAGGTCAACATACTTGTTGCTGTATTTGCTGGCGCTGGTGCTGGACTGTTTATTTGCCTCATGTTCTTTGGGATATTCTGTTTATGTCTGCGTAAAAAGAGGTGAGACTTTTTGTAGTGGGAAGCGTGGTCGAGAGGCTAAGTGCGGCTTGAGCTTGGCTTGCTTGGCTACCTAGAAGGGGGCTCGAGGTTCGACACCCGACTCGGGCAGAGTTGTGTTTACTGAGCGCCCAAAGGCAGCACGGGAAACCAATTCCTAGATACCCCCTCCCCCCCACCGGTCCACAAATGAGATTGGACCAAAGCGCTCTGAGCATGCTATAAGCATGAAAGTAGCGTTATATAAAAGCTATAATATATATATATACATATTTATTCACTTCACCTTCTTTTACTTGTCCTTAGTCTGTTGGATCATTAGGGGCGCCACACATAAACTGTTGACCATCTCTCTCCATTCCTTCCTGTTTCTTGTCAGGTGTAGCGTCTCTTTCATTGACAGGTCCGCCCATGTTATCCTTGCATCATTTCCTTTCTCTCCCTTATTCACACTGTTCCCTGCAGTAAATTTTATCTGAGCTCTGGGGGATCTTGTGATTTGATCATACAGTCTAAATAGTAGTGGTGTGAAGTTCATCATTGGGCCCATTACCGTTGTAATCCTGTATAGAATTTCATTTGTTAACTTCAAGGGTAAAAAAAAAAATTCCAATATCCAACATAATTTTATTGATCAAGTTTGGTAATAGGAGTATAAATAAATATCAATCGATGTGATAGTAGTAGAGATCCACTATTGTTTGACAACTATGGTTTGTGATAAACCACTGTTAATGAGACTCATAGTTCAGTTTTCAGCCTCATAGTTCAGTTTTCATCATTGCATTAAAAAATCCAGACAATATTATTAATTACATTAGTTGTTTAAGATATTTACTTGAGCTATGGAGGAATGTTAAATTATTAAAATAATCAAATCTTTTGATTAAAGAAATAACTAGAATAATATCTAATTATCATTTGTACATTATCTTTTTTTTTAAGGATTTCTGTAATCATACAAAAATTCTGAGACATAAATTGATATTTTCAACAAAGCGGAATTGTGTATTTGAAATGTAATATTTTTACTACTTTCAGAAAAAATATCAATTTACAAACAAAAAACTATGCAGATAGACAGATGGAGACTGGGAATATCAAACAGGTAAATAATTAAACTGTGATTTTGAAAAGATATTTTCTGACTTAAACAATCATTTAGATAAACTTACAAGTTTGTGACTTATTTCTTGGGGTAACTTTTGTCATTTTTTTTTCTTTTTAGTATTCCATGTATGACAACACTGGATTTGGTAAGTAGACTTTTTTTTTGTTTTATCAGGTTGCAAATTCTTCACACAAAAAAGCTTGTCAATTAAACCTGGACACAGGTCTCGTAAATGGCTCCAACAGTTTTCCTAGAAATTTGACAGTGTTTATCTTTGGGAAAAGAATTACTAAGCTTATTGTTCACAATGGGAAAACTCTAGTTCAAACATTATAATTTTTCAGAAATATTATCTTCTGAAGTTCAATTTGTCTTGACAATCTTTATCTTGAACAGACATGTCAGCAGATATTCTCGCTTGTTTTCATTAAAGAGTTAAAGATTGGCATTCTGGAATATTTTCATTTTGCAAACTGTCTTCTCAGTCTGAATCTGTAGAAGTATGATTAGAATTTTATATACTCTATTTGATTTAAACATTCCCTTAACCAGATTTTTGTTTGGAAGGGGGGGGGGAGAGAATGGAAGTAGAGTAAAACTTCATAAAGGAGAAGGAAATAAATATATCCCTCATTGATGTTGAATAATCTGTAGACATACCTAGTTTACTTAGTTTTTTTTAGAGCATCAACATTAGCAATAATAATGCAATGGCATCACAAGTTTTATTTTCAAATTCCCCTTCCACTAAGATTAATCGCCTTAATTTTTTCCTTTCTGAGCCAGGAACCTATTTAGAGATTGTTTTAATTAGGTCCAGATTCCAAATCAAAATAAGAAAGCCTATACCTCCATGAAGACTCGAATATGCAATCTTCAAATATTTCTCTGTCAAATCACCTCACCATTCCACCCTGACATCTCTTTTAGATCCAGTAGATTAGTTTCAAAAGTAAACGTACCCCTTACAAACCTAGTGATCTATAGGGCAGGTCCTCTGTTTCTTTCATTGGCAGTTTATGAGGGTGTCATTTTGACCATCACAATGAACAATCAAAGTTACTTTCCCAAAGTAATGTCAAGTACACATTAGAGTAGCTGACTTAGCATCCTAAAAGTCCTGAAGGTCAACATCCCAGTCTTCACCAAGATTCAAACCAGGGACCCCCCCAGCCAAGCACTTTACCACTCGGACCTTCACCCCTGTTCAATATGAAGTGATAATAAATAATAAAATATTTTTATTTCTAAACTATCTAGAACCTGAGAGTCCAACATTTTCAGGTGTAGGAAAAATTGATCCTTTGGACTATGTTTCTGAACTGGACAAACTTAGACTCCACACTGAGTCTCTGATGACATTGTTAGGTCAGCTGAGAGCCAAAGCTAAAGCCATGAGCCCCAATGATCCCAGAGTGCCCACTTACAAGTAAGTCATGCCTATTTTTACAAAGCTCATATCAGCATGCTGTCAGTCTGTCTGTCTTCCTGGTATAAATTATGAAAATGTATTTCCCTTTATATCCATTATCATATCAAGTTTAAACTTAGCACAATTATTCATTGTTCCTAACAAAATTTGAATCATGTCAAAAAATTTACCTATTAAGTAATTAAAAAGTGGTAATTAATGAATTTTGTTTAATATTAAAAAGGGAAATATATATATTATGGTATTCAGAAATATGGTAAAGGTAGAGTTCTTCCTCCTTGATAAGCTTTGTTTTTTTTTTTTTTAAGTATTTCTTTTTAATCTTGCTCGTTTCTTCTTCATTAGGTTTCACATAGGGACCTGCGAATATTCGATTCGAATTTCGAATATTAAAAGAATATTCGAATTCGATTCGAAATTATTTTAAATTTTCGAATGTTCGAATATTTTCAAAAAAAGTAATGCTTTTTTTTGTGGATAATTCAAGCTCGGTTTTGGTGTGCAACTTTCAATCAATGCTGCTTTAGATGCTCAAAAAATCATTCAGAACCTAATCAGTCATGTTCACAGGATTGCTGGCTTTTTTTCATTCATCAACTGTTGGTCAAACTATGTTGTCCAAATATCAAACTGATCAAGGAATGAAGGAATCAAAGCCTCCTTTAGATGTTATTACTAGATTCAATAGTACATATTATTTGCTGGAATGGATTGACCAAAACTCTGTTCCTGTCTCTCTTGCACTTGTAGAATGTGGTGTTAAAAAGAAATGTGCAAGAAATCCACCAAAACCATTAACACAAACTTTACAAGATACTCTGAAAGCTTCTCTTCCAATTCTAAGACCAACAGCAGAAGCAACAACAGTTTTGAGTGCTGATTCCAATGTCAGCATAAGTTTGATCTATCCTTGCATTTTTACATTGAAGGAAGAGTTAGTGTCCAAATCACCAACAGGTCTCCAACAATTTCGAGATGAGCTATTGAAACAACTTGGAGCAAGATTTGATTTGACAATGGATCATCTCCTGGCAGCCACATTCATTGATCCAAGATTTAAACACTACTTATTTTCAGAAGCTGAAACTAAAAAAGCTGTCTTATTTGTAGAGACAATATTGGCTAACTCTGACGGAAGCAAAATTGGCAAAAATTCTGATGAATTGCCACGTGAAAGTCTTGTTCAAGACAGGAATAGGGGAAGCCTTATGGATTCAATGTTCAAGAAAGTGCATGATGCTCAAGGAGATACCAGAATCAACAAAATTTCCACCATTTCTGAGCAAATTAAGGATGAAGTCAGTTTGTATTCGAAGCAAGCAGTTGTAGATCGAAACATTTTAAAAGTATTAATATTTTTCCACTTTTGGCCAGAGCAGCTAGGAATTTGCTTGTAATTCAGGCAACAAATTGTTCATAAGAAAGAGTTAATTCAGTAGGAGGACAAATTATTACTGACCATCGTCACAATCTCTCGGAAAATAATGCTGAAACTTTGATTTGGGCCAAAATAAATAAAGATCTACTTTTTTAAAACGCGAGGGCGCGGTGGTTGAGCGGTAAAGCGTTTGGCTTCCGTACTGGAGGTCCCGGGTTCGAATCCTGGTGAAGACTGAGATTTTTATTTCGGGATTTTCGGGCGCCCTTGAGTCTACCCAGCTCTAACGGGTACCTGACATTAGTTGGGGAAAAGTAAAGGCGGTTGGTCGTTGTGCTGGCCACATGACACCCTCGTTAACCGTAGGCCACAGAATCAGATGACCTTTACATCATCTGCCCTATAGACCACAAGGTCTGAAAGGGGGAACTTTTTTTTAAAACGCCTGCTTTGCAATTTAATTATTGCTAACATTTTAATGTGTTTCAGTATAAATAAACATAATATAATAAAAATTTTGAAGTTCAAGTTTTATTTTACTCTTGTTGGTTGTCAAGTTTTTTCAAGAATATTCGATTCGAATTCTATTCGAAATTCGAATATTTTCTGATATTCGATTCGATATTCGATTCGAAAAAAATTTCCTGATTCGCAGGTCCCTAGTTTCACACAAACAATTTTTTTTTAAACTTCATGGCATTGGAGGGAAAATAGTAGCAAATATTTTTTTCTTTAAAAAAAAAAGCTTGTTACTATTTTTTCAGTTTCCTAATTGAGCATAGTTTTTAGACTAATGTCTCCCTCATATATATATGGTCTGATTTAAAATGAGTTTTACCTCTCACTTATGAATATTTTACATTTCCTTGAAAAAAATTTTCAGAGCCATGATTCATCGATTATTTCGTGTGCTAGCATTACTACATAAGAAAGATCCAGTGGTCAGTATTCCTTCTGACGCCATGTCTCTTATCCAGTGGGCCTATCAGATGTTGGAGGACTCCAGGGAACAGCAGGTAGGGTAGGAGCTATGTAGAGATGTTGGTTAAGTGCTTGTGACTTTGGAACTCTTCACAGCCTAGACTGTAACTTAACTCCATGCAATAAATGGTTGCAGCGCTTTAAAAAGAAATGATAGTGTTCAACAGAACACCAATTCTTTTTTCATTTCTGATATTTGTAGGCAGTAGTTCCTAATGTTTCACTTCTTACTATGTATAATAAAAGTGATAAGAGTATTTTATATTATTTTTTTTTACGATTAAAGCTTGTTTTAGTGAAATATAAATAAATTTGTTGTAATCTAATAAAAAGTATTATGCCTGTTATTTTTCCTCTTAGTTATCTGCTTCAGACATTGATGGACATGATGTTGTCATTGCTCAGATATCTTCAGTTGACGTTGATTCCCTGGATGCAGTAAGCCCTGTTTATATGACACCAGAGAGCAGTCACATAGGATTACCTTTAACCTCTGGGAAACCTCTGAATTCTGGCATGCCACTCATCTCTGCTGTGCCTGTGACCTCACCCTACAGTACTAGCCAGGTTCCACAGACCTCAGAGAAGCAGAATCTCACCAACACACTGGGTCGCAAGTCTGGGTTTGCCACCATCAACCGAGCCACCTCAGTGACTAACGCTGCGCTGCTGAGCTCCATCGAAGCCGATGAGAAGAAGTTTGGCATTCACTCTGAGAACACAGGCACCCAGCCTGCATCTCCTCCCAGCTCCTCTGGCTTCTCTCGGGAAGATCTGCAGATATTTTTAATTAATGCTCCTGTGGCTAGCGCTCTTGGGAATCAGCCAGATATTATCAGTGGGTACAACACATTGCCCAACTTAGGGAAGAGAAATGCCTCAAACAAGACCAACAGACATTCTTTTTCTAAAGACAAAGTTGAAGCTAATGGCAGCATTTATTCCAACCCGCAAAAACTGAATCTGTTCAAGCCAGTGCAGCCTCCAACCACTCAGAAGAAAAACATCATCACCAATGCAAAGACTGCTTCACTGGGCAGGAAGGCAGGAGCTAATTATTCTGTCCCAACTATAGGCTACTTTGCTAATGGTCATTATTATGACCCAAATCCCATGCCTATAGTGGAACCTGAAATTTATGCTCCAGGCAGTACTTACAGTGACCGTAGCAATGTCATGTCCACATTTTTAGGGGACTTGCCACACTCCATGTCCAGTAGTGATGAATCAGATTTTGGGTAAGTTTCATTATCAGTTTTTTTTTTTTTTTAGTAATATCTACTCTTGGTACTTTACAAACAACAGATCAACAGGATCTGTACAATATTATTAGAAAGTCCTTCTCAATCATGTTTATGATTTGTTTTCATTATGTATTCATCATTAGTTTTTGTTCCAATTTTTTAAGATGCTTGTTCTTTCTTTAATGTGTTCACTAACAGCTAAATGGTACTTCTCATAGATTCTTCAGTATCAAACCTATTGATTGATTTTGAAGCACTAATGAGAACATATTCAAGTGAAAATTCTCTGAAAATATTTCAATTTTTTTGTTTATTATAGGGACAACCTATCAGAGAACAACAGTGGAGGGGATTTGGAGGTCTTCCCTTTTGATCTGAAAGATGCCACAGAACCTGTTGAAGTTTAGTTCATGTCCACTGTGGTTTGTGATATTTGCTTGTAATTATTCTTTCAATGACCAGTGTGCTTCTGTGTATTAGCCTTTATAGTAACGGCAAATCAGAGAGATTGGAAATGAGCACATTTCTGTTGTCAATAAACTCACAAGATTTATAATGACTGTTGATTTATAATGGCTTCTTTTGGTCTTTAGTTTGTTTGAAAAATCTACAAGAATTGGATCATCTGATTATGGAAACCTATGTATAATCATAAAAGCATCATGAAAATAGAATTAGACTATCAAAATGTAATGTTATAATAGACTTTTATTATTATGTCAGCATCTAGAACTAGAATTTTTAATTATAAATTTGTAAACTGATTTTGAAATTTGAATTCTATAATTTTTTGCAATTTATTTGAAGTTTGCTAGATAAAGGAATAGATAGTCATTAAGTACAAGGCAGGACCTGGTGTAAAATGAGTAGATGTGGCAAATAACACTAACATTTAGTTTTGAAAATATGTTTTATATTAGTCAAGATAGTCTACATTCTACCCTTATTAAAAACTATAACAGAAACATTTGTCTCAATGTCCTATAATCATTTTATTGATAGCTTGCAGATTTTTCAAATAGTTTAAAAACAAATTTTTCTGTTTGTTGACCATTCCTTGCAACATCACATGTTTTATAGTGTTTCCAATCACAGTTCAATATATATCGATTTTAGAAAGTAAATAAAAAAAAAAGCAATTTAATTGAAATTACTTGTAATAGATTCAAATTTTTTTTTTTTCTGAATTTATAAAATTTAATGTTTTCAAGACATGAATACTTTATGTTCAATGTTTTAAAAAGTTAAATTGGTGGTGAAAATGTGCCTTTGTTAAGTACTATACAATGACTGCAATAGTATTTGTTTATTTATTATATTGAGATGTATCATTTTACTTTACTGTACTCATAAGTGTCATAACTTTAATGTTCCTGTTAGTTGTTTTTTTTTGGCTTATAGAATATGCTATCCTCTCTAACTCGTTGGCTTCTAGAATAGCTCCCTATGATATCAATACATTTAAGTTTTAAGGCTTATAGAATATGCTATCCTCTCTAACTCATTGGCTTCTAGAATAGCTCCCTATGATATCAATACATTTAAGTTCTAACAAAACATGTTGAAATCCAATGCATCAATTACTCATCATTCATATCAGTTATTTGATTTCTGCACAGAATTGGTTACTATTTTTTCTATATGTTGTGTTTATAATGTAAAATATAGTATACTATCCTTGTCAATATTTTGATAATCTGTAGCTTTATTAACAGCAACATTTACCATTTAGGAATGAGGTGTATATATATATTTGTAGACAAATATCATATATTTTTCATCTATTGTTTTTTTAAACTTGTAAACTAATGTACACATTTTTTTTATTTATCTGAAATCCATTTGAAAAAGTTATTTTTGGAAATGTCATACAGTATTGTTTTTGTTATAATGTCTCTTTATAAAAGTTGATTATAAGTTAGAAAATAAATAATGTGAACCAAAATATATTGTCCAATGAAATTGTGGACTTTTTGAATCTGTTATCTCTAGAATGCCTTTTTTCTATATAATATTCACCTTTTTGAAAACTCACAAATTTTATAATTCAGTTTTATAATTAGATGATGCATTCTATTTCGTACAGGAGTTTATCCTAATGTAAAGTCGTTAAAAGCTTTTTACCTAATGACTCTTTTTTAGAATAGCTTTCACTACTCAATTCAAATTGTGTTACCAAAATATAAATGACATGATGACCATTATTGTATTCGTAAGTATCATTTCATGGATCATCTTCTCATTCTTTACAATCTTTTTTTTTAATTAGTCTTATAATTTTGTTTAATATCAGCATAACATAATGTTTCCTTTTCAACGGATAAAAATATATATATAAATAAGGATCATGAAAAATATTAGAAGTTGACTATTCTGTGTTTGTAAATATCTGGGAAGGTTGTTCACTGCTTTTGATATGAAATCTTGATTCAGGAAAAAGCTGTTTCATTATTTTAGTACAATAACTGTCTAAGGGTTTAATGTCTAAACTTTTAGTTGTGTTGATATGCAGCAGTAGTTCTTACATTTTATTATTGTAACTCAACAAGAATAGTTTTGTAGCATTTCTCATGTATTGAATGTAAAAAACACTTTCAGAAGAACTACAGTATGTGTTGACAAACTTGTAGGAGATTAAGGTTTAACAAAATATCTAAAAACTTATACTTGTTGTAGAATAAACAATTTCTATTATATTATTTTCAAAAAAAAAATATATATTTCTAAGTGCTAAGACTTAAGTCTTTACTATTTCACATTTAGCCTCTTAAAGATCAGGCTCAAAGCCTCTCACTTACACACTTTGTTCAGAACTTGTTCTTGGTGTAATTCTAGACATTAAATCATCTAATTAAAATGTTGACATATTGTTTTTGTAATGTCCCTTTCTTACATCTTGTTGGTTAAAGTTTTTCCTTACATTTTTTAAAGACATTTTTTTGTTTATTTCTTATAGCCAGTGAGGCTTTAATTCCCAGGCCAAACTAAAGCGAAACATGTCAGATGTACTCATACAAAATCATAGTGGTAATATGTATACATTGTATGATAGGAAAGGCAGCTTCAGTTGGAATTCCTTTGTTTTTTGTTTTTTTTTATGCTGGCATTAGTTATTGAATATCAGGTGGCCGAGCCTTGCTCGGTTAAATAATTTATACTAAAAAGGTTATATAATACTGCTACTCGTGCTACAGCCTATGGAAGGAAATGGCCTGCTTTTACACATCCCTCCATTCAGATATCTCCTGGGCCTTTCTTTACCACACCCTAACGGTTACCCTTAGTTTTTTTTGACTGAGGTTTATAGTTAAATCAAAAGTGGCTGCAGAATAGCAAACTCGTTGACCGCTAGCTAGATATCTTGTTCAGTGGATATATTTTGCCACATCCAGGGCAAGCATAACCATTGTCCTCCGGTGGTCGATTAAGATTTTCTTTTCGCGTCTGTGTCTGTCCTCGGCAGCCAATTTTCTGTTGGGCTCAAATATGTATCCTTGGCCTTTGTATAGAGGGAATTGTTTAAGTCCGACATTTACTCTTGACAGAGCAGTATCCTGTATGAGAGAAGAATCTCAGACAAACGCATGCCAAAGGCGGTCTTTTTTTTTTTTTTGGTGAGCTAATTAGAGTTATGCACATAAATCAAATTCTTCTATCAATTTGTTGAAACTTTTGTAAACACTTGAACTTCTTCAGATAACCACGTGCTTGATTTCTGTTCTTGATAGCTGTTCAGTTACAAATTAACGCATACACGGAAATAAACCTTCAACTACGGTGCGCAAAATGTTGTGTCTATTCATTCATCGATTAAACTTGTTGCTTTAGTGAACGGATGTAAGCCAGTGACGTAGGAGGTGTCAAGTTTTTTTTCCCTTTGACGTCGTGGGAAAAAATTTCATTCATAAATTCTCCATGTCATTCATAAAACCTTCAAACCAAAATAAGTTTTTCCATAATGAGACATTTTTCAAACCGATATAACGGTCGAACTCGAGTTTTCCCGATGTGGCCAATGAGCTGAGAATTTTTTTCTCACTAACATTTAGATACGTTGAAATTTTAAAGAAAATCGTTAGAGCCGTTTTCGAAATAGAAGAAATATATATATATATATATATATATATATATATATATATATACAAGAATTGCTCGCTTAAGAGTATAGGATTAGCCA
>JADKLZ010023172.1:0-18387 GCA_021533235.1 Biomphalaria straminea | reverse complement strand
ACAACTCCTGCAGAAGTAGTGAAAACAAAAATACAAAAAAAAAAAAACAGCTGTATATATTACAGTCTGTACTTTTTGGGAGACCGCAATGCAGAATACCTGGTCAAATAAATGCACCATAATAACTCAACTAATGGGGTTATAAGGCCTGAGTAACAGTATCATGGGGGACACAAGTATGGAATTGCATACAAATTCAAACAATTTTTTTTGTGGACTAAACAAATTAACAACTAAAAACACACAAAAAAAGCTATATCCCTAACAGTTGAAATACCATAAACAAAATAGTGAGAGAATTATATTGTTAGGCTATATTATTAGGAAACACCATTTTGAGGCAGAACTATTGGCATGTATACAAGTTATTTCTTGCATATAAAGGGAAAAATCCCATTTACACCTTTAAAAAATAATGTATTCATTTCTTTATGCCTCATAAGCCAAATGAATACAAAAATCAGATTGGGAATGGGACACTAGCCTTTAGATTGTTAAATATAGAGAGCTGGGATCTACCAAACTAGTCAAATAATTAGTTACAGCATATAAGATCATGATTAACTCCAAGCAACTCAAAAGTGAGCTTTTACACATCTTGGATTTAATCAAATGACTTCATTAGAATTACACAAATATATAGAAATCAAATTATTAAAAATGTCTTCAAAAATTATATATACATTTCAACAAAAAACTTTTTGTTAACTATTTAAACTTAAGATGTGTCAAGATACATTAAATTATTCTATCCTACAAAGATGAAGCATGAATTTTACATTGTAACTGATTTATAAAAATTATTACATTCACTTTTAGGCTCTATTTACAGTGTGTGTATCAGAACCACATAAATGCACATTATCCACAGTTAAGTATTATATATTTATGTACATTAAAATTTCAAAACAAATGTGTCTAACCTACATTGCAGGTGCTATCTACTTAAAACTTATGACTTTTTGTGGCACAATAAAAATCAATGGTGAAAAATTTAATTTATATGCCTATCTAGTAGTACGTCTCTCTCTCAACAAAGCCTCCTGGGTTACGCCGAAGTATACATTTACGCACTTCATCATAAATGAGGATGATTAAGCTGTAAGGCATAGGAGCTATCCACCAAGTGAATCTAAACAAAACAAAACAAATACTTTTACATAATGATACAGTCCTGATTCGTATATTATTGTACATTATAGTAAAAGAAAAATATTAAAAAAAAATAATTGAAAAATTGAAAAAATTAAACACTTTTTGAATCCCCATGACCTTGTCTAAGAGGTTACAAAAAAATCTTCTTACCTAAGTGGTTGCATACGAAGGCCTGTGTCCATTCCAGGACAATAGCACAAGAAAGCGGCTAGGGCAGTCTCAAAGAACAAACCAAAATTTAAATAATGGTTTCTAGAAAAAAAAGTTTAACCAACGTTACATACATTAGTACAAATGTTAATGTCATGTCTATGAAAAACTACATACATTCTTTTGAAAATTAGAGTTTGAAATGCTTATGTTAAATTGATACTTAAAAGATTTTAAATTCTTTTTCGGTTATTATGCCTTATACTATGCTAATAAGTAATGTAATTATGTTTTTCTTGGACTTGTAAATCTAATTGTAACAAATTATTTTAACAAATTTTAAAACACCTTTGAAAGTCATTTTGCATTTTTAAAAATTGGCCATCAGCAGATTTAAACAATTAAGAAACTTAAGCAGCGAGACTTACTTCATTCCCTGTTGGAATAGTGACAAACGTCTTGTCTTACAAATGATGAGATCAGTCCACTGCACTATCACAATGGACACAAAGAATGCAGAATGGCAAGTGTATTCAAGTTTCTTGCGCTGAGTGTAGGTCTGAAAAAAACAAGACATGTTTATTAGAATTTCATTTGGGTATTAGAGGAAATACAAGAAAAAGGATGATAAAAGGACAGGGAGGGAGGAAGAGGCAAAGAATGAAAGGGGAAAAAGAAAAATGCAAAGTAGATGTACTTTTGCTGGGGGTCCTCAAGTTAATATCTGTCACAGACTATTTTTATATGTATTCCAGCACAAGTTATATTTTGTTGTGAACAACACAAAATATTCATACACATTGAATGTCCTGTTGAAATTATTTTTTAATGTTTTTGATCATAATACATTTTTGATAACTTTATTTTTAAAAAAAAGTTTTACCCATTCTTGACCATAGGAATCCTCCACGTCATTGATGCCCATAGAATCCCATTCTTTGCGAATACCAGTGAGATCACTCATCCAGAAACCATTCTCACTCATAATAACAAAGTATGTGAAGAAACCACCACATGCCTGAATCATACCAATTTGACCATAGGCCATACTGATTAATCTGGAACACAAATATTATGATATGTATAGCATTTATATATGTACTTACTACAATCGTTTTTTAGCCTGAATTTTAATTTCCATTTCAATTTTTTTTTTAATATCAAATTTTTTAACTAAAATTAACGTAAGCAAACAAATGGACAAATGATCCACTGAGCCTTTATTTTATCAATTACTATTGAAATTACCTTTGATTGACAAGCTTATCTGTAGCAGGATTTCTAGGTGACCTTTTCATGATGTCCAGCTCTGCCTGTTCATAAGCCAGTGAGATAGCAGGCACCATGTCTGTTCCAAGATCAATACACAAGATGGTGATGGTACCGAGAGGAAGGGGAATGTCAGCCAGGATAAACATTAAGAAAGGAGACATCTCAGGGATTTTGGAAGTCAGAGTGTAGGCGATGGACTTCTTCAAGTTGTCAAAGATGAGACGCCCTTCTTCAACACCTGTGACAATTGATGCAAAGTTATCATCCAACAGAATCATGTCAGCAGCCTGCTTACTGACATCACTTCCAGCAATGCCCATAGCAACACCAATATCAGCTTTCTTGAGTGCAGGAGAGTCATTGACACCGTCACCAGTTACGGCCACAATCTGTCCCTGTCTCTGGCAACCTTCTACAATGATCAACTTCTGCTGGGGTGATGTACGAGCAAATACAATCTCACTGTGGTTGATCAGAATTTGGTCAATCTGAGCAGGGGTCATGTCCCTGAGGTCACCACCATGGACAACAGCAGCTTTAGCTTCTCTTGGATCCACTACATCTATTGAACATCCTCGCTCAGCTGCTATGTCCTCAACAGTCTTGCTGCCTTCAGAAATAATTCCAACACCTTTAGCAATGGCTTTGGCAGTAATGGGGTGATCACCAGTAACCATGATGACTTTGATACCAGCACTTCTGCATTTGCTCACAGCATCAGGTACAGTAGCTCGTGGAGGGTCAATTAAGGACATCAAACCAACAAAGCGAAGTCCAGTAATAGGAAAGTTTGGCCCATCAGAATCAAACTCATAGTTGGGTGGAAATTCAGATGATGGCAGAGTATAGTCACAGAAGCCTGTGTATAGAAAATTAAAAATTATATAGGTGAGAATTTGAGACTAACTTTTTAAATGAAATATTTGCACCGAGACCCAAATAAAATATTTATTCACTTGTATTAAATAGCGACTGTGTTAGAACAAACCTAATACTCTCTCCCCAAGACCACCTAGTTCAAGATATGCAGCATTGAAAGCATCGCGAATATTGTCATCTAGGGGCTGTGTCTTGCCATGCATGAGTATTGTGGAGCAACGGTCCATAATTCTCTCAGGTGCACCCTTCATTACCAGCAAGAAGCTTGGGTCATTGGGATCTTCAGTTTCATGAATAGATACCTAAAGGGATTCAAAGAAATGTTAAGCCTCTTTTTCTCTATTATAAGCACACAAAAACAAAAACATTTTAATTTCAAGCCAAGTCATGGAAAAAAAAAATTACTTGATATTTATTAGTTGAGTTGAAAGGAATTTCACACAATTTCTTATTGCGTCTTCTAAACTCTGTAACATTGCCAATAGACAGCTCAACACATTTCAACAAAGCAGATTCTGAAGCATCACCATTGCACTCCCTATAAAAAAAAATTTTATTCAATAATAAGGCTTGTGTTTGAGTTCGAAGACTAATGAGGCTACGCAATATAACACAAGAAACAATACTAAGTTTGGTACAAAGTTTAAAGTTCAATTAATTCATTCTAACCTCTTAAGCACAGGGACTTTTTCTTGTCCTACTTTAAACTCAGCACGGTTGCAGAGCATACCAATTCGAGCCAGGCTCATCCAGGTTGGGTTGTTTCTAGAGTAGTACGCATCTAGACAAAGGAATTTTAAGATTTTGAATATTTTTACTGTTGAAAATGAGAACTGAGAATTTATTATTAAAAATGTATAAAGAAATAATTATTTAAAATATAACAAAAATCAACTTTTAAAATCTTTTAAGATCTAGATAGAAATAAAAAATTATACATGACTTTAAAAAATTGTGATGCCTAAAATAAAAATAAACATTTAAAAATCTTACTTGATTGATCATCACTTGTATCAGCTTCAAAAATTCGCCCATCAAACCACATGTGAGCTACTGTCATTCTGTTCTGAGTCAGAGTTCCAGTCTTATCAGAGCAAATGGTAGAAGTGGATCCCAGTGTTTCCACAGCCTCTAGATTCTTGACCAAACAATTTTTCTTGGCCATTCGTTTGGCAGTTAGAGTCAAACAAACCTGTTCAAAATAAATTCTTAATTACAATACTAAATACTTGTTCTAACTTTTTAAGCTAATTATGTAATATTTGGTTTAACATAAAAGAAATTTAAATCTGCTGAATAAACAATTTTCAGCTGCATAACAAGATAATTTTTTTTTCGCTAAAAAAAAAACTTACAGTGACAGTAGCTAGAAGACCTTCTGGTACATTGGCTACAATGATACCAATCAGGAAAATGACAGCATCCAACCAGAAGTATCCGAGGATAAAAGCAATGATAAAGAAAGTCACGCCAAAAAACACAGACACTGCAGTGATGATTTGAATGAAATGGCCAATCTCTTTAGCTATTGGTGTCTCTCCTACTTCCAGGCCTGAAGCCAGGTTGGCAATGCGTCCCATCACAGAGTTATCGCCAGTCTTGACCACAATTCCACAGCAAGTTCCTAAATAAGCATTATTTTGAATGACTTGTTTTGGTTATAGTCAAAAATAAATATACGATATTTTTATGCGATCGTCAAAATAATCAGAGTTACAAGTAGTTACATACCTTCAACAGCGTTGGTGGAAAAGAAAGCTATATTCCTAGTTTCAAGCGGATTTTCATGAGTAAATTCTGCACTTCTTGACTGAGGCTCTGATTCTCCAGTGAGAGATGAGTTATCAACCTGTAATAAAATATGCATAGGTAATAAAAAAATCGGAAACGGACATTGATTTACCACTTTGGCCAATTTTAAAGCCTTCTCTAAACATAACCGTAACCTGCGTAAACAATTATATTACCTTAAAACCATGGGCAGAGATGACTCTGATATCAGCAGGAACACGATCTCCAAACTTGACTTCCACTATGTCTCCAACGACCACTTCTTCAGCATGAATGCTTAATTTCTGTCCATCTCGAATAACTATGGCATACTAAAACAAAAACAAATGTGTAAGTAAGATTTAAACAAAAATTCAGTTTATGGATAATATTTCAAACTATAAATAAAGCACGGCACAAGGTTTTTATAAATATAGTGCTTGAATTGCTTGAATTGCCTTGAGAGTAATAGTAAAAAAAAAAAAAAGAGATGACAAAATGTTCAGCAATAATTAGACCAAATGTTTTAAGTATGGATTACTTTACACATTTAGCCTAAACTTGGGGGGCTATTTTTTATTGCTTTTACAAATCTATCTATATATATAATTCTCAAAGTCGACAAACGTTCAAACACACAAGCAAAAGTAAATAGGGAAGATCCAATGGCGCAGCATGGTGTGAATGGAAAATGGTGTATCCAAATCCGCACTATTTTCATTTCATTTTAATAATTTCTGGAGATTTCCGGGACTTTTTCGTAGGCCTATATTTAATAACATTTCAGGAGATTTCCAGGGGCTCCTGGTAAATCAAGAGGCCGCGGGAAATCTGTTATGTTATAAAATGATTTAATTTAATAATTTATACGCCAAAAAATTAGCACGGGTCCAAAGAAAGTGCGGGACCCATTGCGGTCGCATATGTTGCAAAGCCTAAGGCCTGCCCTGCAAAATAGCGGAGTATGCTAGGCCGCCGGTCGACTAGTATTTTTTAAAAATCAAAACTTTTTTTTTTATTACTTTTTTTTTCCTTTTTTTTTAAACGAAGTTCTTAAAAATAATTAAGCATTTGCAGGATATTTACATGTTCTCATTTTCCGAGCATTGATTTTTATTGAGGAGGAATCAAAAAAAAATTTAATTTGTAAATAAAATTAATAAAGCATTTTTTAAGGCAGATCTTTTCACATAATATAAAAAAGTTCCCCTTTCAGACATTGAGATCCATGGGGGCAGATGATGTAAAGGTCATCTGTTTCTGTGGTCCATGGGTGTCATGTGGCCAGTACAATGACCAACCACCTCTGTCTTTCCCCAACTTATGTTAGGTACCTATTAGAGCTAGGTGGAGATGCCTAAAATATCCTGAATTTAGAATTCCAATCTACACCAGGATTCTAACCCTGGCTTTAGCACTCCACGCCTTCTATTCACATATACTGTAAATATTTTATTCTAATACAAGGAATCAAAGACTACCTGAGGGACCATGTTTTTAAAAGAGTCCATAATACGTGAGCTTTTGGCTTCCTGATAGTACGAGAAACAGGCTGTAACCACCACTACTGCTGTCAGCACAATGCCTAGATACAACTACAAAAATACAATAAAGAAACGGGTGAAAGAATTGAGTAAGTTGTAAGAAAATAATAATCCATTGGATTATGTAGTATAAAAATAGCTAAGTGAACTATCAATAAAAAGACAAGATTGCACATGATAATCAGGACAGTGAGTGTAGTTACGCTTAATAAAAAAAAAACCATTGAGATAAACAAGACAAATATTAAAACATAGCCTACTTTTAAAATACCTCGCTTAGATTGAGTGAAATCGCATCAATTATTGTGAATCAATCATGTAATTAATTTTAAGTAGATCTAGACTCACTAGTAAAATGTGTGTGGTTAGAAATATTTCTATTGTTTTTGTGTAGCACAAAACTTTCCTGCTAATGGCATGCTCAATACACTATGCTCCAATCCCTCTTTTGTGAACCCTTTGGGGTCGGGGGTCTGGGAGAAGGTTTTTGTGCTGCCTTTTCAAAGGCTTTTTTTTTTAAAGCTGTTGAGTCTGAATTTGAACTCCAGCCTCCAAGAAGGGTGGCCAACTTGTTAGCCACTGAGCTATTCAAGTGCTTATAAAGGTAGAAGATTTTATAGTCAATTAGTTAAAAAATGTTTGCGAACAACTTAATTCTCTATAAAAATAAAATTAATATGAATAATTGATTAATTTTTTTATGGATGTAGCCTATGTGTTGTATTCGAAAATAAATAAAATAATTGTGCAAAGTTTCATTTAGATCCTAGATTGTGATGTGAAAAAGAAATAGCATGCACAAGGTTTCATTCAGAATGAGCTGATAAAAGATTTGTAAAAACTAAGTTTTAAAACGAAAAAAAAAATTCCAGATATTTACATTATCTCCAGGTGCATCCTCTGACTGCGAGGATTGAATTGAGTATGCAATGTAACACAGTATAGCACCGATCCAGAGCAGAAGTGAAAATCCCGTGAATAAGACTTTGCAAAACTTCACCCACTCTGGAGTGGTCTCTGGTGGTGTCAGTTGGTTTGGACCATCTCTCTCCAGGATTTCTTTTGCTCTGGCTACTGAGAGACCCTACAAAGGAATTTAGTAAAAGAATATGTGACGTGTAAAAATAGACTAATATTTAATATCTGTATTAAAAGAGAAAATACAAAACATTGAAAGGGTGAAAAGAAGCTTAAATAAAGTCTAAAAAATAACATTTTAATATAAAGGTTAAAGAAATATTTTTAAACGTCACATTGTTTGGATCTGTTCCAAATCTTTTGTACAGTTCTTCAATGGGGACTCTGTGTTCGTCCATTTCCAACTCCTTTTTGAGTTCTTCCATTTTCTCTTCCTTTTTCTTTTTCTTACTCTTTTTCTTGTCATCTTCCTTTGGCGTGGCTGTATATTTGTAATTCTCAGCCCATAGACTTTCCTTTAAAAAAAGAAAATGTGTTGACTTAGACTAGAAGTGGGCTCTATGCTAACAAACAACAATATATTTATAGCAGTTCATGTAGGATTTTTATGGAGACAAGACTTTCTGCGCACCAGGCAGCTAGTAAGAGAACGCTTGTTTGTTGTGTCTTATAAGTTTTGATCTACCATAACTAAAAGCAATAATGAACATTTTAGTTAAGACGGAAACTAACTCTTTATTTATCATCATTGGAAATTTGTTTCGATTTCAAGGACTTCATTCAACTACCGCCTACACGGGGATTCAAATTGCTGCAATAACTACTTAGGCCTACTAAAAGTTGGCCTACCTTTGTATACTAAAATACTAAGATATGCATATTGCATTAGGTGTAATATATAAACTATTATGAAAACATTTTTTCAAAGTCAGTATATATTAATCGAAAACTATATTTGGGGTAATCAGACTTGCGGAAGAAGAAATTCTTGTCTTATTGGGGCCGTGTCTTCCGTCCTACCAGCATTAGACTATTGTAAAAACGTCCGTTTTTTACTCGTTTACTGCGATGGCATTCTACTCAGCAGTTTATATCTTGTTTTAAAACACAAACTCACTGATACCTGGAATATTTAAAAAAAACTATTACTCGGGGAGTCTGAAGATTTGTTTTGGTATCTTATGCATTCGCGGGTATAATGCCATCGTTGAAAAGGGGTGTCTTCGCTGAATGTCCAATGGATGAGAGACAAAGTTGAGGCGTACAATCCAAAGAAATTGTCACTCAGGGAGTTCCACTAGTAGACAAATGATGAAATACTTTAAAAAGTGGCTTTGAGAAATATTTTATAAAACGGTTTCTTAGCTTTTAATTACTGACATGTTTCATCAAATTTTAAGGATTTTTTCATTAAAGATTATTTTGTCCTTTTGAAGGGTTTGTCCTGTCCTGTGCGTATTAACTAAACCTAACGACTATCTATACAATTTACTGAAATTGTCATTTCATTATCATTTACTATCCAGAGTTATATGCAAACACTTGCGCTTGAAGGAAGCTGAATTCATTTCATAAATGTCGGACTATTTCACACTGTAAGTAGCCAATGCACATGGGGAGGAAGAGATTATTTTATAAAGGTGGTTGTCACTGTCTGGCGTCTGGTAGCTTTACTTAAGAGTTCTTGTGTATCACAAACTTATGGTTAACTAGGCTGTCATGTGGCCAGCAAAACGACAAACCGCCTTTCTTTACCCCGACTAATGTCAGGTGCCCATATAGAGCTGAGAGACACCCAAAGATCGCAAAAATTAAAAATCCCAGTCTTCACCGTGATTCGAACACGGGACTCCAGGTTCGGAAGCTTTGCGCTTTACCACCCAGCCACCTCGCCTCCTTTGTACCAACAAGGACCACTAAAATACGATAACGCTGCCCTGAACGTCAGCAAAAAAAAAGTAATTAGAAATTCCTCTTGGTAATATACCTTGAAAACTTGACAACTAATACAGGATTATTTGTTTTCAGTTCCCAGCTAGTCAAGTATCCAGCACCACAAATGTGAACGTTTTTCTTAACTATAAAAGTTAATCTTTCAAAACCAAAATAATTTAAAATGTAATACCCGCTTAAAAGGATAATGACATAAATAAACATAACGTTACAGGATATTAACATATGTTTTGGTTTAAGCTCATTGATATTATATGGCTGTCACGTTTGACCGCACTTTGAGTCCAGTCAACTTTTTAAGTAGGTCAGAATATAAAGGAAGTTATTGGGTTTGGGTGTCCAGCGAAATTCTAGGTCAAGACCTTGAAAAGTTGTGTAAACATTTACGCTAGCCAACAAGAAAAAAAAAAGTCAAGGTGACATATCGAACTTCAGTATTACTATAAATCGCGTCTTGCTGTCAGTCAAGCTACCAACTTGTTCTGATATCTACAATACTTACTAATGTCTATTCGGGGGGTTCACCGAATTTTTTTTTTGAACAATAATTTTACTGACGTCAAAAGTCGCTTTGTTTTTTTTTTTTTTTTTTTTTACTATACTACTTGTTGGCATTAAATTAGCAGTTAAAAGCAGTACCGATAGCTAAAAGCAGTATCGACTTAGTATAACGTTGATCACCTACAACAGAAGTGACAAAAGTCAAGCCTGGTCGTGCGGTTTGCGCCTTGGACTGTCATTAGGACTTATCTATGGTCCCGGGTTCAAACCCTTCCCGCTCCCATCCCCAGTCGTCCTGCGACTGAAAAAAACACCCGAAACATGTAGGTACATTTTACAAACATGTTTATTTCAATGGCTTTTTCCTAACAGTTTTCTTGTGCACATATGTTATAGACGGATACGGAAGAAGTGTACAATGTACATTTATAAAGACAAAATATACAGATACTACTTATATAGGCCTATATAATATGGGGCTCAAAGTGTACATTTCACAGTGTTATTCGTTATTTGTAAACATAACTAATGCTGATATGTTTGACCTATCTAGGCATATCTACATGTCTATATGTTTGTAAAATGTTTTACATGTTTCGGATGTTACTTCAGAGTTGAAGATAGTTACTTCCTAGTCCAAACCTCCCGCAGGACGACGGGGGATAGGAGCGGGCAGGGTTTGAACCCGGGACCATCGGTAAATCCAAACGACAGTCCAGCGTGCAAACCGCTCGACCAGGCAGCCATATCTATCTTCTCTCAATATTTAATTAAAACACTTGTAGGCCTACTTGAGATATAATATTCTAATAGAGGAACAATTTTTGTTTGTTGTTGTTTTTTTTTTTTTGTACAATTTCTTGTTTGTTGTTTTTTGTACAATTTCTATCAAAATTGCAATAGAATAGTATAAACGTACAATTTCTTGTTTGTTGTTTTTTGTACAATTTCTATCAAAATTGCAATAGAATAGTATAAACGTACAAGTGCAAGTTTGTGTCCAGATTATATTCTAGATCTGTTTAACTGAAAGTTTAGAAGCCTTGTCTCATTATCCTTCCAGTCACCCTTTATTTACTTAAATATGTTAATATCACCTAGAGCAGGCTAGATCTAGTCCTTACCTTTTGAGAAACTTTATTTGGCGCCATCGTGAATCTGACGTTAGGTGGCGCTCTGAATCTAGCGAGCAAACACTATCAAAGTCGAAGAATTGTCGAATACACGAAAATTGGAACAGAAAAAAATAACACTTTACTAAATTTGTTTATTTTAAAAAATTGCACTCTATAAAACTTAAGTCCACCACATGAAAAAGTCCTTTCCGCACAGCTAGTTATTCACTCAACTGGCCATTCTCTATGAGCTCTGTCGCCGAAAAAAAACAACAACAACCCACAATGGCACGTGTTCACGGTGTAATTGCGAGTTGAAGTCTGCCTCGATCAGCGCTGGTGAGAAAATAGCAACATTTTGAAGATGACTCGAGGGTTTTATACGACGTCCTTCGAGATCATGTGGTTTCTATTATAATATAGCCTAGATCTATATTATATGTCTGACGTAATACCAAAGCTATAGGCACCTTTTCACAGTTTAGATAATTACGCAGTATCGGAAAAGAAGTACAGCTAACTTTGTGATTAGATGTATGGAAGGACTAAAGTTGACTAATTAAATGAAGAACATTTTCAAGCAAGTAATATTTATGAAAACTTTAATAAAGTCTGCCCCCTCCCTCACTCGGACTACCCACCCCAACCCCCCTTTATTTATTCCTACGCGACACGATTCTTTCTGTACGGCTTTTAATAAAAAAAAAAATTGGTTTGGACCAAAAAAAAAAAGGATTTCTATGGGAAAAAAGAAAAAGTAATTCCCGAAAGTGACTACACGAGGGGGGAGCCAAGAACCGGAAATAATTTGCTACAGCAAAAGAGCAAGTTGAAACAAAACAAAAAAAAAAGACAGTGAGTGAATTCTGCAGCAATATAAAAATGGCGGCAGAGATAGTTCTTGTGCTATCGTTGCTAGGCGACAAATGAGCCAGACGATTAAGTCTAAAATGGAATGGGTTGCTTGAATCAGCCAAGAAAACCAACGAATTAGCAGAGTTTTTAAGTCACTGCTTTACATGTATGTCTAGATTGACACGTAAAATGCGTATGACGTTATCTTTTTTTTTAAAGTAACGTCTATAATTTTTAACATAAAAAGACGGTATGACAATTTTAAAAATCTATTTTTTAAAACCAAGACGATCAACATGTGGGGGACCTAAAGCAGCTGTAATAACATTACAAACGAAAACACGAGACATGATATATTAATCTAAAAAAAAAAGTTTTAAACAGATAGATCTTAATGTTCTTCTTAAAAGTGGTGTAGCATACTAGCATGTTGTCTGTCTGAGATCAATGGGGAGTGAGTTCCAGACCTTTGGTCCGTGCACTGAAAAAAAAACGCAGACCGTAGCTTTTGAGGGAGAAACGTGGCACCACTAAAAGCGTTGAGTTCGTTGAGCGCAGGGCTCTCAGGTGGACATATGGAGTAATCAGTCTCATTGTTATATATACACTGATGACAAAGTTAAAAAAAAAATAATAATCATACTGGATAATAATCATAATGCTGATTAATGGCTATTTTTTTTAATGCTTTGGATGTTCAGTCAGAAATAACGATTAGGCTAAATGTCCTTTCCCAAACCTCCCCAAGGACATCTGGGCATGACATCGGCCAGGGTTCGAACACCGAATCATGGAGACGACTTTCCTGAGTGCATACCACACGACCAAGCAGCCATGCTATATAATCAATTAAATGTGTATAAGCGTAATGGTTGCTATCTTTAGCCTACGTGGTGCTAAGAAGTTAAATACATACCAATTAACGTTTAGTGGACTAAATTAAATTTTGATGTACAATAGAAAACAAAAAAGATTTGATGTTGATATAGGTTTATACATTTAAGTCAACAGTCAATTTAATGTTTAAAAAATAGTTATAAGAATTGTAGCGATTTCGTCCTGTGCTGGATAACACATGAATTATGTTATTTGGCGACTCCCAACCCTAGAACACGTCCTTGAATAAACAAAAAAAATGCCGAGGACATAAAAACCTTTTGTTTAACCAACAACAAAAGCTCAGCTCATTTTGCCTTATGGACAGACTTGGACCTTCACGAGACGTCTCGCGGGGTGCGAGAATGTCGTCTGATGACTCCATAGAATCTCCTAAGAAGTCCATTGTTACACAACGCTAGGCAGTTGCTTTTATATTCTACATCTGGACGGCCAGGCATGATCAAGGCCAAGGAGAGACATGGAGAGTTGACACAGTAATCTAAATATTTACACCCGCATTTATTCCCCCAGAATGCTAATTTCTGTATTTTGATTTTGCTGTTTCAATCGCTCCTTCAGAAAATGAAGAATTCTAGTCCGAACCTGATGCAGGACGACAGGGTTCGGAAGCGAACAGGACTCGGATTTGGAATGACCAATCATATCATACGACGAGGTAGCCATCAGCCATTGAGAATTCGGGGGAGAATATATTTATATATATATGCGTGTGTGTGTGAAAACATTACCGGTCTACACACTCAGCCTCTAGGGCCAGTACGCCACAACAGTCCCAATATTTGCTGATGAAGTGAAACTGGTTACAATATGTTCGCCCCCGGGGGGGGGGGTGGAAGGAGAACCAAGGGTACATTGAAACTGCGTGGGACAAAGGTTTTACAGGGAAGTATAAGAAATAAAGCGTCCAGAAAACCGGTCACTTCTGGATTAGGGCGGCAGAAGCTCGGACTCATGGACTGTGATAACAACAATGGTGCACCAACATTTTAGGGCGAGAGAATTTTAGACAAAGTGACAAGTGGGACAGGAGTCGAATTAAGGACTTGTTGCAGGCCTATCTGAAGATTAAATAGATAATAATAATAATAATAATCTTTATAGTCCATAAGGAAATTTGTCTTACAATTTGTGCATTATAGGCCTACCAGACAAAACATTATAACTATAAAGAGAAACAAAATGTTTATTCACACCAGACTCACTCACAATTTACATGTCAAAAGTTTACATCACATTGTTTCTGTTTAATGATTTGATTGCAAGTGGAACAAAGGAGTATTTGTGTCTGTTTGTCGTTGCTATCGGTGTCTTGTGTCTCTACTGTGATGGTAAAATCACAAAATCCTGACCCAAAGGCTGATTAAATAGATATAGAATGAAGTTGTCCTGGCTCGCTCAGGGCCGCAGAGGAAGATGGCAAACGGGGGTTTAACACGAGATTATCATGCGGCTAATAACCTACACGATACAGCCGGGAGATGTTGGGTTTCTATTGATTTACTTTTCATTTAAAAATCTTACTATTAACCTACTTTTTCTTCATGGAAATACAGACCTATATTTATTACATATATGTTATATAAAATATATAGGTCTTGGATACAGACCTATATTTATTACATATATATTATATAATATATATAGGTCTGTGGTTGAAAACTTTCAAGTGCACAACGTCTTGTCAACGTTGACTTTAAGTTAAAATGGTGGACATATTAGGGCTGGTTATCGAAGCTGGTAGAGCCATGGAGTAGAGCATTGCGCTAGTAACACAGATGTAGAGGATATGATCCAATAATTTGTACAAATTTTAACTGACTGAAGTACACTTTTTTATTCTACCCGTTATTTCTCACACGCTCATCCTTGGATCAAGTTGAAAATTAATCCAATTTTTTGTTGTACATAATAAACATGAATCAAGTTGTTGTTTTTTTTAAATTAACCAATTAGTTATTATTGGTAATTAATAATTTTGTTTTGTATAAAAATGGAAATAAATTCTACTTATTGATATATGTGGATGTATATGTGGAGTTATTCCCTTTTTTACGTCTTGTACACCTTTTTTCCCCACTTCCCATTCTCGAATCAAGCTGAAACTTTGCACGATTATTCTCTGTCAGTGAAAATATTTGAATCAGTAAAAAAAAAAATAATAATAAATAAATAAATTAGTGATAATTAAGTAACTTTGTTTGAGATAGAAAAACATGAGTTTATTCCTGCAGTATTGATGTATATATATAGATAGATATGACAGTAATCTTGCGGTTTTTCCCTTTAGATAAGCTTTGTTTTTTTTTTTTTAAAGATTTTTTAAAATATATTTTGCTTGTTTATTTTTATTGTCAATATGAATGTTTGGTTTTATTGTATTATTTGAACACTAAGTAGAAATCGATTTTTAACTAAATATATTTACAGACATACAATGTTGATGGTGTATCAAAATTTTGGGAGCAAATATTTATTGTAACTTGAAATGTTGACCAAGAAAAAAATTCTTGCTGGCAATCAGACTGTGGATACTTGTTGATACAAATTCTTCTAAGACACTATCACATGTTAACTACGATTACATTGCAATTGTATGCGACAAGACATTTTAAAAATTACATTCTCCCAATAGTGTTTCTTTCTCCTCGTAGTCCTTTCTCTCACAATCTCTCTCTCTCTCTTTCTCTCTCTCTCTCTCTCTCTTTCTCTAAAACGTTATTTCAATGACATATACTTACAATAGGACGGAAGAAAAGGCGATATTGTTTTTGTGCTGTGTCTGTCTCGTGTTTTGATGATGATTAAAACCCTATAGGTTTATAACTATTGAATAGCTCAAACTGCTTTTTTTTGTTGACCCTGAAAATGCAAAAGCCGCTATTCGTTCTGTGTGTTATGTCTGCCTGTCCGTCAGTCTTTTTTAGATATAAAAAAGATATTTAAATCTAATTTAATGATATTTTGCAGCTTGCAAACGGCTTCATTTTCTCTCTAAAAACGAACCGTTTTGTTTCTTTGACATGTTCCGGAGGCAGGAAGCATTTTCCAAAGGTTGCAGCCTAATTGGACAAGCCAAGCCATTGGACTCGAGACAAAAATACACCTTCTCAACACAATCGTCATTCCAACTGCAACATATGCATGTGAGACATGGAAGTCACACATGTCAAAATTGAGAAGAGACTGAATGTGGCTCAACAAAAATGGCTGAGATGTATTTTGAGAGTCAGTTACACGGATCGGATCTCAAACAAGGAAATCCTATGCCAAACTGGGAGTCAAACACTTAGTGAGGTGGTGACAGAGCGTCGCTTGAGGTTTGCGGAACATGTTCTATACTACGCATGCCAAAAATTGCGATGACATGGAAGCCAATAGGAGGAAAGCGCAAACAGGGACGTTCTCGTATAACTTGGCGTCATACCTTCATGAGGAAACTCAGAACAGTGAAAACCAGTTGGGAGGAGGCTTAAGACATTGCCAATGACATATCTTTATGGAGATAGCCGAACGGCGCGGGAGGACTTAAGTCTAAGTAAGTAAGTTTCGGATGTCCCTTCAGATTTTTGAAGATAATTACACACTGGCTCAAGCCTTCCGCAGGACGACGGGGGATGGCAGCGGGCAGTGTATGTGTGAACCCCGGACCATCGATATGACCGAACAACAGTCTAGCGCGCATACAGCACGACCAGGCATAATTGTTAAGGCTTTTTACATTTATATTAAATAACATCGCAACAACAATAATTCAAAGTTAGAGCTTCATCAAATCGGCCAAATTTAGCTTTTAAGGTTAAGAAAAAACTCGGCTTGCCTCCAAGCCCGAATGCTAAGGTAAACTGCAGTGATTAACGTGGTAGCAGACCCTGCTGTGACCTGCATATTTTGCCACTACCAAAGTAGTACAACATGCTAAGGTAAGAAACAAAGAGAAAGCCGAAACCATGGAAATAAGAAATTATTATATCATGCTGAATTAGTGGCAATCTATTCAATATATATCTATATATATAATTCTCTTCTTCCCTCAACAGTTCAAACGAGAAGAAGTAAAGGAAAGATCACTCTCTTATTTCTGCGGATAGTCCACGAGAAAACAAGCGAAGAATTCGCTCTTCGGATGACTGGTTGCGCGATTGACTGTCCTTTAAATTTATCAAACTCTGTCCGCTTAATCATCCCCCTTTGTCCTGCGGGAGGTTTGGACTAGGGACTAATCTAAGTAATCTACTATGTATATATAGATGTAAATAGCAGGGCCAGACTTAACCATTGTGGGGCCCTATGCGAAACGGATTTCGCGGGGCCAAGTTTGGGTAGGGATACGGATAATAAGTGAAATTTAAGAGTTTGTTATTTTGTATTAGAAAATAAATTCATCAATGCATTTTATTCATTCTCTACTACGTACAGAATCACTTTATGAGCCTTGCATGTAGCAAAGTCATAAAGCATATCATAATACTTCTGTTTCCTATATAGATCCCGCTAAATAGCAAACCAAATGTATCAATCTATCTTTAACATTGTTGACCTCAAGTAATTCTTCATAAGTTTGAGGCGTGAGAAGCGTCTTTCACTTGATTACACAATTACGGATAATGCATAATGCCGTTTTTATTTATCGCGCGTAGGATTGGCGTTTTCCATATTGAATGACACCCCAAAATTTCCGTATATTTTAAGGACTTTTGCGTGTATTTTGCAATTTCGGGAGATTTGCAGCAGCTCCTGCTAAATCAAAGGATGGAGCTGGAAATCTGTTTTAAGTTATAAAATGGTTTAATTTAATAATTTATGCACCTTGAGTTAGCGCGGGTCCTTTGAAAGTAGGAGCTTACTGCGGTCGCATAGGCTGCAGTGGCCTAAGACCGGTCATGCAAAATAGCGGCGTATGCTACCCCGCCGGTCGACAAGTATATATAAATATTAATATAATTGAATATTAAGAAGCGTAAGTTATTTAAAGACATGATTTTTATCATCTGGGCAATAATTTTGGGCCGTTTGTTTTGAAAACGATTCACAAATTTTGCATCTTGCATTATTAACATGTCTACTGAAAAAAAAGGTCTTCGTCGTGAATATAAATCGTTTAAAGTTGGGATACCATTTGATCTAAGTACCTCTACCATTTCCAACCTGTTGCGTCTTAAATTTTTTTTGTTACCAGTTGACGACCTTTACACATACACCCAACTTTTAGTGACGCACGAAGACCTCAGATCCCCACCCCCACCCCTGTTTTTTTTTCAATAGGAAGCTGGAGGGGGGTTACAAACTTTGAGTATTACTTGCAAGTCAGCGACCCGTGAAGAGATTCTTAAGCGTTTGCTTTCCAAACGGTGTAGACTCACTAGCCATGTCTGGGG
>JADKLZ010023171.1:0-18391 GCA_021533235.1 Biomphalaria straminea | reverse complement strand
ACAACTCCTGCAGAAGTAGTGAAAACAAAAATACAAAAAAAAAAAAAACAGCTGTATATATTACAGTCTGTACTTTTTGGGAGACCGCAATGCAGAATACCTGGTCAAATAAATGCACCATAATAACTCAACTAATGGGGTTATAAGGCCTGAGTAACAGTATCATGGGGGACACAAGTATGGAATTGCATACAAATTCAAACAATTTTTTTTGTGGACTAAACAAATTAACAACTAAAAACACACAAAAAAAAGCTATATCCCTAACAGTTGAAATACCATAAACAAAATAGTGAGAGAATTATATTGTTAGGCTATATTATTAGGAAACACCATTTTGAGGCAGAACTATTGGCATGTATACAAGTTATTTCTTGCATATAAAGGGAAAAATCCCATTTACACCTTTAAAAAATAATGTATTCATTTCTTTATGCCTCATAAGCCAAATGAATACAAAAATCAGATTGGGAATGGGACACTAGCCTTTAGATTGTTAAATATAGAGAGCTGGGATCTACCAAACTAGTCAAATAATTAGTTACAGCATATAAGATCATGATTAACTCCAAGCAACTCAAAAGTGAGCTTTTACACATCTTGGATTTAATCAAATGACTTCATTAGAATTACACAAATATATAGAAATCAAATTATTAAAAATGTCTTCAAAAATTATATATACATTTCAACAAAAAACTTTTTGTTAACTATTTAAACTTAAGATGTGTCAAGATACATTAAATTATTCTATCCTACAAAGATGAAGCATGAATTTTACATTGTAACTGATTTATAAAAATTATTACATTCACTTTTAGGCTCTATTTACAGTGTGTGTATCAGAACCACATAAATGCACATTATCCACAGTTAAGTATTATATATTTATGTACATTAAAATTTCAAAACAAATGTGTCTAACCTACATTGCAGGTGCTATCTACTTAAAACTTATGACTTTTTGTGGCACAATAAAAATCAATGGTGAAAAATTTAATTTATATGCCTATCTAGTAGTACGTCTCTCTCTCAACAAAGCCTCCTGGGTTACGCCGAAGTATACATTTACGCACTTCATCATAAATGAGGATGATTAAGCTGTAAGGCATAGGAGCTATCCACCAAGTGAATCTAAACAAAACAAAACAAATACTTTTACATAATGATACAGTCCTGATTCGTATATTATTGTACATTATAGTAAAAGAAAAATATTAAAAAAAAATAATTGAAAAATTGAAAAAATTAAACACTTTTTGAATCCCCATGACCTTGTCTAAGAGGTTACAAAAAAATCTTCTTACCTAAGTGGTTGCATACGAAGGCCTGTGTCCATTCCAGGACAATAGCACAAGAAAGCGGCTAGGGCAGTCTCAAAGAACAAACCAAAATTTAAATAATGGTTTCTAGAAAAAAAAGTTTAACCAACGTTACATACATTAGTACAAATGTTAATGTCATGTCTATGAAAAACTACATACATTCTTTTGAAAATTAGAGTTTGAAATGCTTATGTTAAATTGATACTTAAAAGATTTTAAATTCTTTTTCGGTTATTATGCCTTATACTATGCTAATAAGTAATGTAATTATGTTTTTCTTGGACTTGTAAATCTAATTGTAACAAATTATTTTAACAAATTTTAAAACACCTTTGAAAGTCATTTTGCATTTTTAAAAATTGGCCATCAGCAGATTTAAACAATTAAGAAACTTAAGCAGCGAGACTTACTTCATTCCCTGTTGGAATAGTGACAAACGTCTTGTCTTACAAATGATGAGATCAGTCCACTGCACTATCACAATGGACACAAAGAATGCAGAATGGCAAGTGTATTCAAGTTTCTTGCGCTGAGTGTAGGTCTGAAAAAAACAAGACATGTTTATTAGAATTTCATTTGGGTATTAGAGGAAATACAAGAAAAAGGATGATAAAAGGACAGGGAGGGAGGAAGAGGCAAAGAATGAAAGGGGAAAAAGAAAAATGCAAAGTAGATGTACTTTTGCTGGGGGTCCTCAAGTTAATATCTGTCACAGACTATTTTTATATGTATTCCAGCACAAGTTATATTTTGTTGTGAACAACACAAAATATTCATACACATTGAATGTCCTGTTGAAATTATTTTTTAATGTTTTTGATCATAATACATTTTTGATAACTTTATTTTTAAAAAAAAGTTTTACCCATTCTTGACCATAGGAATCCTCCACGTCATTGATGCCCATAGAATCCCATTCTTTGCGAATACCAGTGAGATCACTCATCCAGAAACCATTCTCACTCATAATAACAAAGTATGTGAAGAAACCACCACATGCCTGAATCATACCAATTTGACCATAGGCCATACTGATTAATCTGGAACACAAATATTATGATATGTATAGCATTTATATATGTACTTACTACAATCGTTTTTTAGCCTGAATTTTAATTTCCATTTCAATTTTTTTTTTAATATCAAATTTTTTAACTAAAATTAACGTAAGCAAACAAATGGACAAATGATCCACTGAGCCTTTATTTTATCAATTACTATTGAAATTACCTTTGATTGACAAGCTTATCTGTAGCAGGATTTCTAGGTGACCTTTTCATGATGTCCAGCTCTGCCTGTTCATAAGCCAGTGAGATAGCAGGCACCATGTCTGTTCCAAGATCAATACACAAGATGGTGATGGTACCGAGAGGAAGGGGAATGTCAGCCAGGATAAACATTAAGAAAGGAGACATCTCAGGGATTTTGGAAGTCAGAGTGTAGGCGATGGACTTCTTCAAGTTGTCAAAGATGAGACGCCCTTCTTCAACACCTGTGACAATTGATGCAAAGTTATCATCCAACAGAATCATGTCAGCAGCCTGCTTACTGACATCACTTCCAGCAATGCCCATAGCAACACCAATATCAGCTTTCTTGAGTGCAGGAGAGTCATTGACACCGTCACCAGTTACGGCCACAATCTGTCCCTGTCTCTGGCAACCTTCTACAATGATCAACTTCTGCTGGGGTGATGTACGAGCAAATACAATCTCACTGTGGTTGATCAGAATTTGGTCAATCTGAGCAGGGGTCATGTCCCTGAGGTCACCACCATGGACAACAGCAGCTTTAGCTTCTCTTGGATCCACTACATCTATTGAACATCCTCGCTCAGCTGCTATGTCCTCAACAGTCTTGCTGCCTTCAGAAATAATTCCAACACCTTTAGCAATGGCTTTGGCAGTAATGGGGTGATCACCAGTAACCATGATGACTTTGATACCAGCACTTCTGCATTTGCTCACAGCATCAGGTACAGTAGCTCGTGGAGGGTCAATTAAGGACATCAAACCAACAAAGCGAAGTCCAGTAATAGGAAAGTTTGGCCCATCAGAATCAAACTCATAGTTGGGTGGAAATTCAGATGATGGCAGAGTATAGTCACAGAAGCCTGTGTATAGAAAATTAAAAATTATATAGGTGAGAATTTGAGACTAACTTTTTAAATGAAATATTTGCACCGAGACCCAAATAAAATATTTATTCACTTGTATTAAATAGCGACTGTGTTAGAACAAACCTAATACTCTCTCCCCAAGACCACCTAGTTCAAGATATGCAGCATTGAAAGCATCGCGAATATTGTCATCTAGGGGCTGTGTCTTGCCATGCATGAGTATTGTGGAGCAACGGTCCATAATTCTCTCAGGTGCACCCTTCATTACCAGCAAGAAGCTTGGGTCATTGGGATCTTCAGTTTCATGAATAGATACCTAAAGGGATTCAAAGAAATGTTAAGCCTCTTTTTCTCTATTATAAGCACACAAAAACAAAAACATTTTAATTTCAAGCCAAGTCATGGAAAAAAAAAATTACTTGATATTTATTAGTTGAGTTGAAAGGAATTTCACACAATTTCTTATTGCGTCTTCTAAACTCTGTAACATTGCCAATAGACAGCTCAACACATTTCAACAAAGCAGATTCTGAAGCATCACCATTGCACTCCCTATAAAAAAAAATTTTATTCAATAATAAGGCTTGTGTTTGAGTTCGAAGACTAATGAGGCTACGCAATATAACACAAGAAACAATACTAAGTTTGGTACAAAGTTTAAAGTTCAATTAATTCATTCTAACCTCTTAAGCACAGGGACTTTTTCTTGTCCTACTTTAAACTCAGCACGGTTGCAGAGCATACCAATTCGAGCCAGGCTCATCCAGGTTGGGTTGTTTCTAGAGTAGTACGCATCTAGACAAAGGAATTTTAAGATTTTGAATATTTTTACTGTTGAAAATGAGAACTGAGAATTTATTATTAAAAATGTATAAAGAAATAATTATTTAAAATATAACAAAAATCAACTTTTAAAATCTTTTAAGATCTAGATAGAAATAAAAAATTATACATGACTTTAAAAAATTGTGATGCCTAAAATAAAAATAAACATTTAAAAATCTTACTTGATTGATCATCACTTGTATCAGCTTCAAAAATTCGCCCATCAAACCACATGTGAGCTACTGTCATTCTGTTCTGAGTCAGAGTTCCAGTCTTATCAGAGCAAATGGTAGAAGTGGATCCCAGTGTTTCCACAGCCTCTAGATTCTTGACCAAACAATTTTTCTTGGCCATTCGTTTGGCAGTTAGAGTCAAACAAACCTGTTCAAAATAAATTCTTAATTACAATACTAAATACTTGTTCTAACTTTTTAAGCTAATTATGTAATATTTGGTTTAACATAAAAGAAATTTAAATCTGCTGAATAAACAATTTTCAGCTGCATAACAAGATAATTTTTTTTTCGCTAAAAAAAAAACTTACAGTGACAGTAGCTAGAAGACCTTCTGGTACATTGGCTACAATGATACCAATCAGGAAAATGACAGCATCCAACCAGAAGTATCCGAGGATAAAAGCAATGATAAAGAAAGTCACGCCAAAAAACACAGACACTGCAGTGATGATTTGAATGAAATGGCCAATCTCTTTAGCTATTGGTGTCTCTCCTACTTCCAGGCCTGAAGCCAGGTTGGCAATGCGTCCCATCACAGAGTTATCGCCAGTCTTGACCACAATTCCACAGCAAGTTCCTAAATAAGCATTATTTTGAATGACTTGTTTTGGTTATAGTCAAAAATAAATATACGATATTTTTATGCGATCGTCAAAATAATCAGAGTTACAAGTAGTTACATACCTTCAACAGCGTTGGTGGAAAAGAAAGCTATATTCCTAGTTTCAAGCGGATTTTCATGAGTAAATTCTGCACTTCTTGACTGAGGCTCTGATTCTCCAGTGAGAGATGAGTTATCAACCTGTAATAAAATATGCATAGGTAATAAAAAAATCGGAAACGGACATTGATTTACCACTTTGGCCAATTTTAAAGCCTTCTCTAAACATAACCGTAACCTGCGTAAACAATTATATTACCTTAAAACCATGGGCAGAGATGACTCTGATATCAGCAGGAACACGATCTCCAAACTTGACTTCCACTATGTCTCCAACGACCACTTCTTCAGCATGAATGCTTAATTTCTGTCCATCTCGAATAACTATGGCATACTAAAACAAAAACAAATGTGTAAGTAAGATTTAAACAAAAATTCAGTTTATGGATAATATTTCAAACTATAAATAAAGCACGGCACAAGGTTTTTATAAATATAGTGCTTGAATTGCTTGAATTGCCTTGAGAGTAATAGTAAAAAAAAAAAAAAGAGATGACAAAATGTTCAGCAATAATTAGACCAAATGTTTTAAGTATGGATTACTTTACACATTTAGCCTAAACTTGGGGGGCTATTTTTTATTGCTTTTACAAATCTATCTATATATATAATTCTCAAAGTCGACAAACGTTCAAACACACAAGCAAAAGTAAATAGGGAAGATCCAATGGCGCAGCATGGTGTGAATGGAAAATGGTGTATCCAAATCCGCACTATTTTCATTTCATTTTAATAATTTCTGGAGATTTCCGGGACTTTTTCGTAGGCCTATATTTAATAACATTTCAGGAGATTTCCAGGGGCTCCTGGTAAATCAAGAGGCCGCGGGAAATCTGTTATGTTATAAAATGATTTAATTTAATAATTTATACGCCAAAAAATTAGCACGGGTCCAAAGAAAGTGCGGGACCCATTGCGGTCGCATATGTTGCAAAGCCTAAGGCCTGCCCTGCAAAATAGCGGAGTATGCTAGGCCGCCGGTCGACTAGTATTTTTTAAAAATCAAAACTTTTTTTTTTATTACTTTTTTTTTCCTTTTTTTTTAAACGAAGTTCTTAAAAATAATTAAGCATTTGCAGGATATTTACATGTTCTCATTTTCCGAGCATTGATTTTTATTGAGGAGGAATCAAAAAAAAATTTAATTTGTAAATAAAATTAATAAAGCATTTTTTAAGGCAGATCTTTTCACATAATATAAAAAAGTTCCCCTTTCAGACATTGAGATCCATGGGGGCAGATGATGTAAAGGTCATCTGTTTCTGTGGTCCATGGGTGTCATGTGGCCAGTACAATGACCAACCACCTCTGTCTTTCCCCAACTTATGTTAGGTACCTATTAGAGCTAGGTGGAGATGCCTAAAATATCCTGAATTTAGAATTCCAATCTACACCAGGATTCTAACCCTGGCTTTAGCACTCCACGCCTTCTATTCACATATACTGTAAATATTTTATTCTAATACAAGGAATCAAAGACTACCTGAGGGACCATGTTTTTAAAAGAGTCCATAATACGTGAGCTTTTGGCTTCCTGATAGTACGAGAAACAGGCTGTAACCACCACTACTGCTGTCAGCACAATGCCTAGATACAACTACAAAAATACAATAAAGAAACGGGTGAAAGAATTGAGTAAGTTGTAAGAAAATAATAATCCATTGGATTATGTAGTATAAAAATAGCTAAGTGAACTATCAATAAAAAGACAAGATTGCACATGATAATCAGGACAGTGAGTGTAGTTACGCTTAATAAAAAAAAAACCATTGAGATAAACAAGACAAATATTAAAACATAGCCTACTTTTAAAATACCTCGCTTAGATTGAGTGAAATCGCATCAATTATTGTGAATCAATCATGTAATTAATTTTAAGTAGATCTAGACTCACTAGTAAAATGTGTGTGGTTAGAAATATTTCTATTGTTTTTGTGTAGCACAAAACTTTCCTGCTAATGGCATGCTCAATACACTATGCTCCAATCCCTCTTTTGTGAACCCTTTGGGGTCGGGGGTCTGGGAGAAGGTTTTTGTGCTGCCTTTTCAAAGGCTTTTTTTTTTAAAGCTGTTGAGTCTGAATTTGAACTCCAGCCTCCAAGAAGGGTGGCCAACTTGTTAGCCACTGAGCTATTCAAGTGCTTATAAAGGTAGAAGATTTTATAGTCAATTAGTTAAAAAATGTTTGCGAACAACTTAATTCTCTATAAAAATAAAATTAATATGAATAATTGATTAATTTTTTTATGGATGTAGCCTATGTGTTGTATTCGAAAATAAATAAAATAATTGTGCAAAGTTTCATTTAGATCCTAGATTGTGATGTGAAAAAGAAATAGCATGCACAAGGTTTCATTCAGAATGAGCTGATAAAAGATTTGTAAAAACTAAGTTTTAAAACGAAAAAAAAAATTCCAGATATTTACATTATCTCCAGGTGCATCCTCTGACTGCGAGGATTGAATTGAGTATGCAATGTAACACAGTATAGCACCGATCCAGAGCAGAAGTGAAAATCCCGTGAATAAGACTTTGCAAAACTTCACCCACTCTGGAGTGGTCTCTGGTGGTGTCAGTTGGTTTGGACCATCTCTCTCCAGGATTTCTTTTGCTCTGGCTACTGAGAGACCCTACAAAGGAATTTAGTAAAAGAATATGTGACGTGTAAAAATAGACTAATATTTAATATCTGTATTAAAAGAGAAAATACAAAACATTGAAAGGGTGAAAAGAAGCTTAAATAAAGTCTAAAAAATAACATTTTAATATAAAGGTTAAAGAAATATTTTTAAACGTCACATTGTTTGGATCTGTTCCAAATCTTTTGTACAGTTCTTCAATGGGGACTCTGTGTTCGTCCATTTCCAACTCCTTTTTGAGTTCTTCCATTTTCTCTTCCTTTTTCTTTTTCTTACTCTTTTTCTTGTCATCTTCCTTTGGCGTGGCTGTATATTTGTAATTCTCAGCCCATAGACTTTCCTTTAAAAAAAGAAAATGTGTTGACTTAGACTAGAAGTGGGCTCTATGCTAACAAACAACAATATATTTATAGCAGTTCATGTAGGATTTTTATGGAGACAAGACTTTCTGCGCACCAGGCAGCTAGTAAGAGAACGCTTGTTTGTTGTGTCTTATAAGTTTTGATCTACCATAACTAAAAGCAATAATGAACATTTTAGTTAAGACGGAAACTAACTCTTTATTTATCATCATTGGAAATTTGTTTCGATTTCAAGGACTTCATTCAACTACCGCCTACACGGGGATTCAAATTGCTGCAATAACTACTTAGGCCTACTAAAAGTTGGCCTACCTTTGTATACTAAAATACTAAGATATGCATATTGCATTAGGTGTAATATATAAACTATTATGAAAACATTTTTTCAAAGTCAGTATATATTAATCGAAAACTATATTTGGGGTAATCAGACTTGCGGAAGAAGAAATTCTTGTCTTATTGGGGCCGTGTCTTCCGTCCTACCAGCATTAGACTATTGTAAAAACGTCCGTTTTTTACTCGTTTACTGCGATGGCATTCTACTCAGCAGTTTATATCTTGTTTTAAAACACAAACTCACTGATACCTGGAATATTTAAAAAAAACTATTACTCGGGGAGTCTGAAGATTTGTTTTGGTATCTTATGCATTCGCGGGTATAATGCCATCGTTGAAAAGGGGTGTCTTCGCTGAATGTCCAATGGATGAGAGACAAAGTTGAGGCGTACAATCCAAAGAAATTGTCACTCAGGGAGTTCCACTAGTAGACAAATGATGAAATACTTTAAAAAGTGGCTTTGAGAAATATTTTATAAAACGGTTTCTTAGCTTTTAATTACTGACATGTTTCATCAAATTTTAAGGATTTTTTCATTAAAGATTATTTTGTCCTTTTGAAGGGTTTGTCCTGTCCTGTGCGTATTAACTAAACCTAACGACTATCTATACAATTTACTGAAATTGTCATTTCATTATCATTTACTATCCAGAGTTATATGCAAACACTTGCGCTTGAAGGAAGCTGAATTCATTTCATAAATGTCGGACTATTTCACACTGTAAGTAGCCAATGCACATGGGGAGGAAGAGATTATTTTATAAAGGTGGTTGTCACTGTCTGGCGTCTGGTAGCTTTACTTAAGAGTTCTTGTGTATCACAAACTTATGGTTAACTAGGCTGTCATGTGGCCAGCAAAACGACAAACCGCCTTTCTTTACCCCGACTAATGTCAGGTGCCCATATAGAGCTGAGAGACACCCAAAGATCGCAAAAATTAAAAATCCCAGTCTTCACCGTGATTCGAACACGGGACTCCAGGTTCGGAAGCTTTGCGCTTTACCACCCAGCCACCTCGCCTCCTTTGTACCAACAAGGACCACTAAAATACGATAACGCTGCCCTGAACGTCAGCAAAAAAAAAGTAATTAGAAATTCCTCTTGGTAATATACCTTGAAAACTTGACAACTAATACAGGATTATTTGTTTTCAGTTCCCAGCTAGTCAAGTATCCAGCACCACAAATGTGAACGTTTTTCTTAACTATAAAAGTTAATCTTTCAAAACCAAAATAATTTAAAATGTAATACCCGCTTAAAAGGATAATGACATAAATAAACATAACGTTACAGGATATTAACATATGTTTTGGTTTAAGCTCATTGATATTATATGGCTGTCACGTTTGACCGCACTTTGAGTCCAGTCAACTTTTTAAGTAGGTCAGAATATAAAGGAAGTTATTGGGTTTGGGTGTCCAGCGAAATTCTAGGTCAAGACCTTGAAAAGTTGTGTAAACATTTACGCTAGCCAACAAGAAAAAAAAAAGTCAAGGTGACATATCGAACTTCAGTATTACTATAAATCGCGTCTTGCTGTCAGTCAAGCTACCAACTTGTTCTGATATCTACAATACTTACTAATGTCTATTCGGGGGGTTCACCGAATTTTTTTTTTGAACGATAATTTTACTGACGTCAAGAGTCGCTTGTTTTTTTTTTTTTTTTTTTTTACTATACTACTTGTTGGCATTAAATTAGCAGTTAAAAGCAGTACCGATAGCTAAAAGCAGTATCGACTTAGTATAACGTTGATCACCTACAACAGAAGTGACAAAAGTCAAGCCTGGTCGTGCGGTTTGCGCCTTGGACTGTCATTAGGACTTATCTATGGTCCCGGGTTCAAACCCTTCCCGCTCCCATCCCCAGTCGTCCTGCGACTGAAAAAAACACCCGAAACATGTAGGTACATTTTACAAACATGTTTATTTCAATGGCTTTTTCCTAACAGTTTTCTTGTGCACATATGTTATAGACGGATACGGAAGAAGTGTACAATGTACATTTATAAAGACAAAATATACAGATACTACTTATATAGGCCTATATAATATGGGGCTCAAAGTGTACATTTCACAGTGTTATTCGTTATTTGTAAACATAACTAATGCTGATATGTTTGACCTATCTAGGCATATCTACATGTCTATATGTTTGTAAAATGTTTTACATGTTTCGGATGTTACTTCAGAGTTGAAGATAGTTACTTCCTAGTCCAAACCTCCCGCAGGACGACGGGGGATAGGAGCGGGCAGGGTTTGAACCCGGGACCATCGGTAAATCCAAACGACAGTCCAGCGTGCAAACCGCTCGACCAGGCAGCCATATCTATCTTCTCTCAATATTTAATTAAAACACTTGTAGGCCTACTTGAGATATAATATTCTAATAGAGGAACAATTTTTGTTTGTTGTTGTTTTTTTTTTTTTGTACAATTTCTTGTTTGTTGTTTTTTGTACAATTTCTATCAAAATTGCAATAGAATAGTATAAACGTACAATTTCTTGTTTGTTGTTTTTTGTACAATTTCTATCAAAATTGCAATAGAATAGTATAAACGTACAAGTGCAAGTTTGTGTCCAGATTATATTCTAGATCTGTTTAACTGAAAGTTTAGAAGCCTTGTCTCATTATCCTTCCAGTCACCCTTTATTTACTTAAATATGTTAATATCACCTAGAGCAGGCTAGATCTAGTCCTTACCTTTTGAGAAACTTTATTTGGCGCCATCGTGAATCTGACGTTAGGTGGCGCTCTGAATCTAGCGAGCAAACACTATCAAAGTCGAAGAATTGTCGAATACACGAAAATTGGAACAGAAAAAAATAACACTTTACTAAATTTGTTTATTTTAAAAAATTGCACTCTATAAAACTTAAGTCCACCACATGAAAAAGTCCTTTCCGCACAGCTAGTTATTCACTCAACTGGCCATTCTCTATGAGCTCTGTCGCCGAAAAAAAACAACAACAACCCACAATGGCACGTGTTCACGGTGTAATTGCGAGTTGAAGTCTGCCTCGATCAGCGCTGGTGAGAAAATAGCAACATTTTGAAGATGACTCGAGGGTTTTATACGACGTCCTTCGAGATCATGTGGTTTCTATTATAATATAGCCTAGATCTATATTATATGTCTGACGTAATACCAAAGCTATAGGCACCTTTTCACAGTTTAGATAATTACGCAGTATCGGAAAAGAAGTACAGCTAACTTTGTGATTAGATGTATGGAAGGACTAAAGTTGACTAATTAAATGAAGAACATTTTCAAGCAAGTAATATTTATGAAAACTTTAATAAAGTCTGCCCCCTCCCTCACTCGGACTACCCACCCCAACCCCCCTTTATTTATTCCTACGCGACACGATTCTTTCTGTACGGCTTTTAATAAAAAAAAAAATTGGTTTGGACCAAAAAAAAAAAGGATTTCTATGGGAAAAAAGAAAAAGTAATTCCCGAAAGTGACTACACGAGGGGGGAGCCAAGAACCGGAAATAATTTGCTACAGCAAAAGAGCAAGTTGAAACAAAACAAAAAAAAAAGACAGTGAGTGAATTCTGCAGCAATATAAAAATGGCGGCAGAGATAGTTCTTGTGCTATCGTTGCTAGGCGACAAATGAGCCAGACGATTAAGTCTAAAATGGAATGGGTTGCTTGAATCAGCCAAGAAAACCAACGAATTAGCAGAGTTTTTAAGTCACTGCTTTACATGTATGTCTAGATTGACACGTAAAATGCGTATGACGTTATCTTTTTTTTTAAAGTAACGTCTATAATTTTTAACATAAAAAGACGGTATGACAATTTTAAAAATCTATTTTTTAAAACCAAGACGATCAACATGTGGGGGACCTAAAGCAGCTGTAATAACATTACAAACGAAAACACGAGACATGATATATTAATCTAAAAAAAAAAGTTTTAAACAGATAGATCTTAATGTTCTTCTTAAAAGTGGTGTAGCATACTAGCATGTTGTCTGTCTGAGATCAATGGGGAGTGAGTTCCAGACCTTTGGTCCGTGCACTGAAAAAAAAACGCAGACCGTAGCTTTTGAGGGAGAAACGTGGCACCACTAAAAGCGTTGAGTTCGTTGAGCGCAGGGCTCTCAGGTGGACATATGGAGTAATCAGTCTCATTGTTATATATACACTGATGACAAAGTTAAAAAAAAAATAATAATCATACTGGATAATAATCATAATGCTGATTAATGGCTATTTTTTTTAATGCTTTGGATGTTCAGTCAGAAATAACGATTAGGCTAAATGTCCTTTCCCAAACCTCCCCAAGGACATCTGGGCATGACATCGGCCAGGGTTCGAACACCGAATCATGGAGACGACTTTCCTGAGTGCATACCACACGACCAAGCAGCCATGCTATATAATCAATTAAATGTGTATAAGCGTAATGGTTGCTATCTTTAGCCTACGTGGTGCTAAGAAGTTAAATACATACCAATTAACGTTTAGTGGACTAAATTAAATTTTGATGTACAATAGAAAACAAAAAAGATTTGATGTTGATATAGGTTTATACATTTAAGTCAACAGTCAATTTAATGTTTAAAAAATAGTTATAAGAATTGTAGCGATTTCGTCCTGTGCTGGATAACACATGAATTATGTTATTTGGCGACTCCCAACCCTAGAACACGTCCTTGAATAAACAAAAAAAATGCCGAGGACATAAAAACCTTTTGTTTAACCAACAACAAAAGCTCAGCTCATTTTGCCTTATGGACAGACTTGGACCTTCACGAGACGTCTCGCGGGGTGCGAGAATGTCGTCTGATGACTCCATAGAATCTCCTAAGAAGTCCATTGTTACACAACGCTAGGCAGTTGCTTTTATATTCTACATCTGGACGGCCAGGCATGATCAAGGCCAAGGAGAGACATGGAGAGTTGACACAGTAATCTAAATATTTACACCCGCATTTATTCCCCCAGAATGCTAATTTCTGTATTTTGATTTTGCTGTTTCAATCGCTCCTTCAGAAAATGAAGAATTCTAGTCCGAACCTGATGCAGGACGACAGGGTTCGGAAGCGAACAGGACTCGGATTTGGAATGACCAATCATATCATACGACGAGGTAGCCATCAGCCATTGAGAATTCGGGGGAGAATATATTTATATATATATGCGTGTGTGTGTGAAAACATTACCGGTCTACACACTCAGCCTCTAGGGCCAGTACGCCACAACAGTCCCAATATTTGCTGATGAAGTGAAACTGGTTACAATATGTTCGCCCCCGGGGGGGGGGGGTGGAAGGAGAACCAAGGGTACATTGAAACTGCGTGGGACAAAGGTTTTACAGGGAAGTATAAGAAATAAAGCGTCCAGAAAACCGGTCACTTCTGGATTAGGGCGGCAGAAGCTCGGACTCATGGACTGTGATAACAACAATGGTGCACCAACATTTTAGGGCGAGAGAATTTTAGACAAAGTGACAAGTGGGACAGGAGTCGAATTAAGGACTTGTTGCAGGCCTATCTGAAGATTAAATAGATAATAATAATAATAATAATCTTTATAGTCCATAAGGAAATTTGTCTTACAATTTGTGCATTATAGGCCTACCAGACAAAACATTATAACTATAAAGAGAAACAAAATGTTTATTCACACCAGACTCACTCACAATTTACATGTCAAAAGTTTACATCACATTGTTTCTGTTTAATGATTTGATTGCAAGTGGAACAAAGGAGTATTTGTGTCTGTTTGTCGTTGCTATCGGTGTCTTGTGTCTCTACTGTGATGGTAAAATCACAAAATCCTGACCCAAAGGCTGATTAAATAGATATAGAATGAAGTTGTCCTGGCTCGCTCAGGGCCGCAGAGGAAGATGGCAAACGGGGGTTTAACACGAGATTATCATGCGGCTAATAACCTACACGATACAGCCGGGAGATGTTGGGTTTCTATTGATTTACTTTTCATTTAAAAATCTTACTATTAACCTACTTTTTCTTCATGGAAATACAGACCTATATTTATTACATATATGTTATATAAAATATATAGGTCTTGGATACAGACCTATATTTATTACATATATATTATATAATATATATAGGTCTGTGGTTGAAAACTTTCAAGTGCACAACGTCTTGTCAACGTTGACTTTAAGTTAAAATGGTGGACATATTAGGGCTGGTTATCGAAGCTGGTAGAGCCATGGAGTAGAGCATTGCGCTAGTAACACAGATGTAGAGGATATGATCCAATAATTTGTACAAATTTTAACTGACTGAAGTACACTTTTTTATTCTACCCGTTATTTCTCACACGCTCATCCTTGGATCAAGTTGAAAATTAATCCAATTTTTTGTTGTACATAATAAACATGAATCAAGTTGTTGTTTTTTTTAAATTAACCAATTAGTTATTATTGGTAATTAATAATTTTGTTTTGTATAAAAATGGAAATAAATTCTACTTATTGATATATGTGGATGTATATGTGGAGTTATTCCCTTTTTTACGTCTTGTACACCTTTTTTCCCCACTTCCCATTCTCGAATCAAGCTGAAACTTTGCACGATTATTCTCTGTCAGTGAAAATATTTGAATCAGTAAAAAAAAAAATAATAATAAATAAATAAATTAGTGATAATTAAGTAACTTTGTTTGAGATAGAAAAACATGAGTTTATTCCTGCAGTATTGATGTATATATATAGATAGATATGACAGTAATCTTGCGGTTTTTCCCTTTAGATAAGCTTTGTTTTTTTTTTTTTAAAGATTTTTTAAAATATATTTTGCTTGTTTATTTTTATTGTCAATATGAATGTTTGGTTTTATTGTATTATTTGAACACTAAGTAGAAATCGATTTTTAACTAAATATATTTACAGACATACAATGTTGATGGTGTATCAAAATTTTGGGAGCAAATATTTATTGTAACTTGAAATGTTGACCAAGAAAAAAATTCTTGCTGGCAATCAGACTGTGGATACTTGTTGATACAAATTCTTCTAAGACACTATCACATGTTAACTACGATTACATTGCAATTGTATGCGACAAGACATTTTAAAAATTACATTCTCCCAATAGTGTTTCTTTCTCCTCGTAGTCCTTTCTCTCACAATCTCTCTCTCTCTCTTTCTCTCTCTCTCTCTCTCTCTTTCTCTAAAACGTTATTTCAATGACATATACTTACAATAGGACGGAAGAAAAGGCGATATTGTTTTTGTGCTGTGTCTGTCTCGTGTTTTGATGATGATTAAAACCCTATAGGTTTATAACTATTGAATAGCTCAAACTGCTTTTTTTTGTTGACCCTGAAAATGCAAAAGCCGCTATTCGTTCTGTGTGTTATGTCTGCCTGTCCGTCAGTCTTTTTTAGATATAAAAAAGATATTTAAATCTAATTTAATGATATTTTGCAGCTTGCAAACGGCTTCATTTTCTCTCTAAAAACGAACCGTTTTGTTTCTTTGACATGTTCCGGAGGCAGGAAGCATTTTCCAAAGGTTGCAGCCTAATTGGACAAGCCAAGCCATTGGACTCGAGACAAAAATACACCTTCTCAACACAATCGTCATTCCAACTGCAACATATGCATGTGAGACATGGAAGTCACACATGTCAAAATTGAGAAGAGACTGAATGTGGCTCAACAAAAATGGCTGAGATGTATTTTGAGAGTCAGTTACACGGATCGGATCTCAAACAAGGAAATCCTATGCCAAACTGGGAGTCAAACACTTAGTGAGGTGGTGACAGAGCGTCGCTTGAGGTTTGCGGAACATGTTCTATACTACGCATGCCAAAAATTGCGATGACATGGAAGCCAATAGGAGGAAAGCGCAAACAGGGACGTTCTCGTATAACTTGGCGTCATACCTTCATGAGGAAACTCAGAACAGTGAAAACCAGTTGGGAGGAGGCTTAAGACATTGCCAATGACATATCTTTATGGAGATAGCCGAACGGCGCGGGAGGACTTAAGTCTAAGTAAGTAAGTTTCGGATGTCCCTTCAGATTTTTGAAGATAATTACACACTGGCTCAAGCCTTCCGCAGGACGACGGGGGATGGCAGCGGGCAGTGTATGTGTGAACCCCGGACCATCGATATGACCGAACAACAGTCTAGCGCGCATACAGCACGACCAGGCATAATTGTTAAGGCTTTTTACATTTATATTAAATAACATCGCAACAACAATAATTCAAAGTTAGAGCTTCATCAAATCGGCCAAATTTAGCTTTTAAGGTTAAGAAAAAACTCGGCTTGCCTCCAAGCCCGAATGCTAAGGTAAACTGCAGTGATTAACGTGGTAGCAGACCCTGCTGTGACCTGCATATTTTGCCACTACCAAAGTAGTACAACATGCTAAGGTAAGAAACAAAGAGAAAGCCGAAACCATGGAAATAAGAAATTATTATATCATGCTGAATTAGTGGCAATCTATTCAATATATATCTATATATATAATTCTCTTCTTCCCTCAACAGTTCAAACGAGAAGAAGTAAAGGAAAGATCACTCTCTTATTTCTGCGGATAGTCCACGAGAAAACAAGCGAAGAATTCGCTCTTCGGATGACTGGTTGCGCGATTGACTGTCCTTTAAATTTATCAAACTCTGTCCGCTTAATCATCCCCCTTTGTCCTGCGGGAGGTTTGGACTAGGGACTAATCTAAGTAATCTACTATGTATATATAGATGTAAATAGCAGGGCCAGACTTAACCATTGTGGGGCCCTATGCGAAACGGATTTCGCGGGGCCAAGTTTGGGTAGGGATACGGATAATAAGTGAAATTTAAGAGTTTGTTATTTTGTATTAGAAAATAAATTCATCAATGCATTTTATTCATTCTCTACTACGTACAGAATCACTTTATGAGCCTTGCATGTAGCAAAGTCATAAAGCATATCATAATACTTCTGTTTCCTATATAGATCCCGCTAAATAGCAAACCAAATGTATCAATCTATCTTTAACATTGTTGACCTCAAGTAATTCTTCATAAGTTTGAGGCGTGAGAAGCGTCTTTCACTTGATTACACAATTACGGATAATGCATAATGCCGTTTTTATTTATCGCGCGTAGGATTGGCGTTTTCCATATTGAATGACACCCCAAAATTTCCGTATATTTTAAGGACTTTTGCGTGTATTTTGCAATTTCGGGAGATTTGCAGCAGCTCCTGCTAAATCAAAGGATGGAGCTGGAAATCTGTTTTAAGTTATAAAATGGTTTAATTTAATAATTTATGCACCTTGAGTTAGCGCGGGTCCTTTGAAAGTAGGAGCTTACTGCGGTCGCATAGGCTGCAGTGGCCTAAGACCGGTCATGCAAAATAGCGGCGTATGCTACCCCGCCGGTCGACAAGTATATATAAATATTAATATAATTGAATATTAAGAAGCGTAAGTTATTTAAAGACATGATTTTTATCATCTGGGCAATAATTTTGGGCCGTTTGTTTTGAAAACGATTCACAAATTTTGCATCTTGCATTATTAACATGTCTACTGAAAAAAAAAGGTCTTCGTCGTGAATATAAATCGTTTAAAGTTGGGATACCATTTGATCTAAGTACCTCTACCATTTCCAACCTGTTGCGTCTTAAATTTTTTTTGTTACCAGTTGACGACCTTTACACATACACCCAACTTTTAGTGACGCACGAAGACCTCAGATCCCCACCCCCACCCCTGTTTTTTTTTTCAATAGGAAGCTGGAGGGGGGTTACAAACTTTGAGTATTACTTGCAAGTCAGCGACCCGTGAAGAGATTCTTAAGCGTTTGCTTTCCAAACGGTGTAGACTCACTAGCCATGTCTGGGG
>JADKLZ010023168.1:0-10482 GCA_021533235.1 Biomphalaria straminea | reverse complement strand
TTTACAGAACTATAAAGGTTTTTACTGCTTAGTAAGAGACAGTTGGCGTTTCACAGAACTATAAAGGTTTTTACTGCTTAGTAAGAGACAGTTGGCGTTTCACAGAACTATAAAGGTTTATACTGCTCTGAATGAATCCTTATGTATAATTGTAATCTGTTGCTTACTAACACTGCAAAATTATATACTCCTATATCGCAACAAAAATCCAGAGTACGCTCTTTTATTGTATTACAAATGAGAAGTAATTACCTGTATTCATGTCTAGTTTATTTTTTGGTTTGGTTTTTACGAAGCTAAAGTACAAAAAATGAACGTGTTTTGTCGTGACCCCTGGTCAGGTTTGTGACCTGGCTTGCTTTGCGTGTGAATATATTTTGTCGCTTTGCGTAAGAATTAAATGTCAGATACTCCAGTCCACATTTCTTTTCGTGGGTTCCTTTCCTCTGGCTGGTCAAAAGTGTGTCCACGTTATTTCTCCCACACCCTTTCCTCGGCTCAAGTTGAAACTTTGCAAAATTATACATTGGCATAGACAAGACATGAATCAATAATAATAATAAAACTAACCAATTTGTCAATTAATTATCGGTAATTAATTATTTTGTTTGATACTAATAAGGAAAACTAATCCGTCAGTATTCACATAAATAAGTTCTGCATTATTAAAAGCTATGGTTTTAAGGATGGAGTTTTCCCCCTTTGATAAGCTTTTTTAAAAGAATTTTTCTTTCTTTCCTTGTTTACATTTAATGTTTAAGGTTAATGTTTAACATTCAGCTACATTAGACCCTGGATGACCAACATAAAAATTAACATATTAACATTTTGTCATCATCAAGATGTACATAGATGTCCATTTCTAAGCGCTGGTTATGAGTGTGTTGTTTGTCTTCTCGTGTGTGAATATTGTTTGTATGCGCATCTATATCGTAAATCTATGTTGTTGTACAGTATTTTACGCTGAGGTTGTCAGTTGTAGTCAAAACAAATTTCCATTTGTTTGGATCAATAATGTTATCTTATCTTATCTTGTCTTAATATACTAAAACTGAAAACTTTAATTGAATTGTATACGATTTTGTTGAATACTTACAAAGGTGAAGACAGATTGGTAGAACCAGGCATGTAGAAATGGAAAATAGAGACTCCATTATTATAGCTTTATAGGGCTCCATTACGACCTTACAGCTAGAGTGTTTAGTGAAGTTCGGCATTCTGAACTCCAGAAAGTCTTATTCAGGCGGAACAAATAAAAACAAAAATTCAGCTCTGAGTCTCCGCTGAGCATAAATGAACATAGGACTATTAAGATTTAGACTGCAAAAGCCAACTTATTAAAGTAATTATAAACTTAAAGAAAGCGGGGTGACATTTGGGCTCGGTCTCACCAGCATGCTTACTGCCTCCGACAAGGCTAAGGCAACTGCTGACAGGCAGAGTGAAGAGTGACACTCTAAGGCTCTCTTTGCTTCAGTACCTGTTAAAGGCTAAGGCAGCTGCTGACAGGCAGAGTGAAGAGTGGCACTCTAAGGCTCTCTTTGCTTCAGTACCTGTTAAAGGCTAAGGCAGCTGCTGACAGGCAGAGTGAAGAGTGACACTCTAAGGCTCTCTTTGCTTCAGTACCTGTTAAAGGCTAAGGCAGCTGCTGACAGGCAGAGTGAAGAGTGACACTCTGAGGCTCTCTTTGCTTCAGTACCTGTTACAAACTTTCCTCTGTCTATAAATTTGTTACCTGACCTGGGTACTCTATAGGAGGCATTAAAGGCTTCTTGTACACTTCCATCAATGGTGTGCTCACTCAACAATGGGAAAACGCGGGCAGGGCTATTTTACAAGTAAACATGTTACACCAGTGAGGACAGAATACAAGGATAACTTATAATTCCACAGCTTTGTTTGACACCTATCCCGTATGGAGGATAACTGAATGCCAAAAGCGATTTTTTTTTGGCGAGCTTAAAGAAATACAGCGTAACACAGATGCACACCTCATGCGGATGCACTGTAAAAATCAAACTTAGGCGCCATTTAACTGACATAGAAGAAAACAGCTGGTAGCTGGGTAAATTCTAAAAAAATGTCGCTGGCACACATTTAAATTAGAAAAATGTCGCTAGCACAAATTTAAGAAAGAAAACAATGTCGAAGATAGGCAGAGAAGACGAAGCAATACTTTAATAGATCATCTACGGACAATGCTCCTGGATGGCGCAAAGATAAGTTTATTTCTAAATTAGCATCAATTCACAAAATAATTGTTGTTAAGGCGAATTCCAAATACTTTAGACTTCACAAAAGGTGTTTCCACCTATATGTAACAATTAAATTGACTAATAATATTAATTATATTTTTTTTTTGCATATTAATGCACATTCTGTAACTTTGTAAACACATGACGTCAAAGAAGTGATACTCTCGTGTTTAAAAATTGGAAAGCCGGATAAAAAAAAGGACTACTGTGACGTCATTAAATCAAATTTAATCGCAAACCCAAAAGACAAATGTGATAAGTGTTTACACCGTGAGCCTGATATCAACAGAAAGTTTTTTTTTTATTTGCCTTTATGATGGATTACTGTCTTTTCAGATATTGGGGCAGTAATTTAAAACCTAAGAAGCGAAATTGAGAATGTCGAACTGGAAAAACCGTTGCATAAAAATCTCGCCAAGATGTACAAAGCATTATCTCAATGTTGTATGGATTCCCAAACTGTGTACAGTCAAAACCTTGCGTGGGGTACGTGGAATGGTTTGAGGATCGTGATATAGTAACGCACTTCATAAAGACAGTCACATTTGATTATGAGATATTTCTGAATTGTAAGTTTTTTTACGGAACAAAATAATCTAATACTCTTTACAAATAACACTTGCGTTTATTGACTAAAATTATAATTAGAGATGAAAGGTAACGCCCCGGGAGAATGACTAATTGATTCAGTTTCTCACTCTGAGGTTCTATCTAAAAATGTTAAATCTGTTCTTTTCTTTAGTTAATAGTAAAGTAGCAATTATACATAAAACACTGAACCATAATCTTCAAATACAAAGACAAAATTTAATAAAATACTCAGAAAGACAAAAAGGTTAAAGGCACATTCCTCGTTCCATATGCTAGGACAAATGTGTACAAAAGCTCCCTCTTCCCTAGTGCTATTAGAGCATGGAATAAGTTGCCTGAGCTAGCCAGGAAAACCAGTGACTTGACAGAATTTAGGTGATTAGTTAATATGCATGACTGAATGCATGAAACGTAGGACGTAATAATCTTATTTTTTTTGTAGTAACTTCTGTATTATTTAAGATAAAAAGAAGATAAGATTGACTTATTCTTTTGTAGTTCTAAGAACATGGTATGAAAAGAACAGAAACAAAAAGTCATATTTCATGTCTAATGACGAATTTTAACGTCATGCAACATTCGACCTTCTGACACCATTTTTTTTTGTCCATGTTTCCTTAGAAATTGTAAAGTCTAAAAAAATATTTCAAATCTTGCGACCCTACGTTTTCAATTCATTCTTCTTTTTTTTTTTTTTTGTAAGTATCCAGGTCAATAAAGTAAACAATAAAATATTTATAGAGCAAATAGACTGTGCGAATATGTGAGTTTGTGTGGACGTAATTACTAAATATAGAAAAGAAAATGTCTGATCAGGACGAGACCATTCGCTATAGAAAGCCTCTACACGGATCTGTAACGTCGAAACTTGTGGGTAAAGGAGACTAACAAACTCCTCTCAACATCTACAGATAAAATAAACATTTCAGAGCGTCAGAATTATTAATATACTAGGCGGATATAAGACGCGCCCTGCGGGCCTTAGTTATGGTATTACTAATGTAGTGGATTGAAATTATATCAATGTCAAACTTGGCTGATATTTCTTTCAAGTTTTTTTTTTTTTTTTTTGGTACGAAAATAAAAGTAGATTGCAAAAATGAGTTTATCCGTTTAGCTGATACATTTATATCACATATAAAAACATTGTACAATGGCTTTACCCGATTTGTTTATAGTTTCTTTAATACAGATTAGTTTAGAAATAAAAACTGGTTTACAAGATTTGTTAAACAGTTTCGTACAAGGTAACTTTTGTCTGTTTCGGGGCCCTACGGTTGTGGAACATTAAACATAATTTAAGGAACATTTATCAAGATTGGTCAAACGGTTTGGATTTTTGGTCGGGACATACATTATACGTACGCCTTACTATGTGCTTTATATTATAGATGTAAATATTTTTTTATGGCTTGGGTGTATTTTGTTTAAGGGGAGGGGGTTCTTTGTGTGTTACATATCCTAACATAAAAGAGATTTTCAATATTTTATTTTTCTTTAATTTTTAGTGTTGACTTTCTAGACATGAATGTCTTTTCAGGCCGTAAAAACAAACATTCTTTCGTAATCACTTATAAGCTGTTGATTATTTTATCCAGCTACATTTCTTTATCACCGTTTTTATGAAACATTTAGAATACATTGATATGTTTTGATAGAACCAGTTGTTAATATTGGTAGACAAAATCTGGGTGACATAAATCTCGCCAGTTTTCCGAATAAACCAAACTATCCCATTTATATAAGGCTGCTTCTGTCTCGGAAGACAATGGATGCGCCCAGATGAGTCACTGGCTTTGGTTACGTCTTGAGACGGGGCAGAATCTGGAGTGACTGATCAAGCCAATTCTGGAGCGGCAGAGTTTGTCACAGTTGGTACATGTATATTCATCTGTCCTAGAGCTAGACTTAACGCAGCTTCGTTCCTTTTGCATTAGGCGAAGCTAGTACCAGCACGTACAGTCTGTCTCCATTTAGCCCACAATAAAAATATTCCCCTTTCTCACAATCATGAATAGATAACGTTAGTAGAGAGTACATCCAAGCAGGACCGGTCCTAGCAATTGCGAGGCCCTGTGCGAAACTGATTGCGCGGGGCCTAATCTGTGTGGTAATAAGGATATAAGTGAAAATTAAGATTTTTTATAAGAAAAAAATTCGACTTTTAATTTTATTTATTCTTTACTAAATAAAAAAAAATGCGACCTGTACTTTACGAGCCTTGTAACCAATGGCATATTTATATGCCGTGACTATAAAAGTAAATAAACTTTTTGAACTTCCTATTAAGGTAAAAATTTATTTATTTGCATTTTATTACATGAAAGCTGAAAATGAATTTTTCCTTTAATCGCGCGTAGGATTGGAGTTTTCCGCAATGAATGACACCCACAAATGACAATTTTGTCTATTTTTCTGGAAATTTTAAGAGTTTTCATGAGATTTTAATAAATTCAGGAGACTTCCAGGAATTTTTCACATATATATTGCAATTTAATATTTACACCTTGAATTAGCGCGGGGCCTATGAAAGCGCGGGGCCCACTGCGGCCGCATAGGTTGCAGTGGCCTAAGACCGGCCCTGCATCTAAGGTGTGCCGCTATTTTTAAGAAAATGGCCTTGACTATTGAGCGGGATCAACTTCGTATATTGATAACTGATCTACTTATATCATTTAAAATTGAAACCTGGACTCCTTTTGAACTTACCAAGGACGTCTTTATTGGATCATCCTTAATTGTGGTCAACAAAAATAATGTCTATTTTAGTCACCAAAAATAGTTTAAAATATGTCATCAATCGATGTAATCAGGTATGACCACAAAAAACTGTTATCTTTCTGACCAAACCAACAATAGTCACTTCCTCCCACGCTAGTAGCCTCTTAGGTTTTATTGACACTTGCGATTACATGGCTTTAAAGTTTAATACGGATACGAGAAAGTGGGTCAAAGAATGGGCTCTGGGAAAAAAAAATACTTAGTAGGACCACAGTTCACAGTTAGTTTGGCTGCATGAATTAGTCCAAGGCAGACGTCATGGACTCTCATGAGGCTTGATTGAGAAAGATTAATGACAAAAGTCTAGGCATGTTTAATTAGGTTAAGGAGATTAAGTTCTCCATTTTTATCGAAGCCTTGACAATGAGAACTGTTCGAGACTTGGAGATTATCGCTTTTGGTTAGATAGCATGTACATATTCATATGCCTAAATCTACTCGATTTTTACAAAGCTTATATTATATGAACTCGTCTGTCTGTCTATATGTGTGGTAAAATGTTTCTACACGTTTCTGCAATATCCAATCTCGGACTGAGCTGAAATTTAGCACTTTTTTTTTTACCTGACAACGGTATAGGCTGTAAAAAAAAATAACCGATTAGCTATTGGTAATTTATTATTTTGTTTGCTATCATGAACAAGGGAAATAAATCGTATTTGACAGATGTATTCTTTGATCCCGGGACCATCGAAAAATCCAAACGACAGTCCAGCGCGCAAACCGTACGACCAGGCAGCCATCTGTCCAGTCGATAGGATCATAGTGCATTTGAAAACTAAAAGGTTGAAAAATAATTGGTAAAAATATTTGTAATCGTTCAGTTCAGATGTATTATGTCTAGGTCAATTATACAATTAAATACAAGACTCGTACAAAGTAATCGATACAATTAAACTTCATGTACCTACCATTGTTATTAAGCATTTTTTAGTTGTTTTTCTTGGTTTTCTTTGGGCCAGCCCACTTTCTTAGAAACTGGGATTGGGACATACAGAAATAAAATGAATAAACCTTTTATATAAAGACCTAAATGACAAAGATTGAAAATGCGTTGTTAACTCTTTCTCTCCGAACTGACGATACCAACGTTGATTTCACCAGAATATTGTAAATAATTACGGAGAGAAAGAGTTAATAATACTTGTGAGTAGCCTATTTAAAATTTATAGTAATTTTTTTTTTGGGGGGTGGGGGGTGAGGGGTGAAGAAGGTTACCGAGGAATAGAGTTAATATCCTTAAGTTTATGTTTTCATCATCCTTGATGGGTGCAAGTTATGACCAAGAAAGGTCTTTACCACATTAGAGTATACAATAGTATACATTAATGATGAAAGATTAATTGTTGGCTTCTATAACAATGTATAACATTGACCCGTAGTTTCATCAATACCAAATCCGAGACTGTGGGGCATTATGGTAAGCTAAAAGCCCCCCCCCCCTATTATTTATTATTTAATTGTTTTTTATACTGGTTTTGCATATTTGAATAGATAGTAGTCTAGTTAAGATGATGTATGCGGAGCCATGTATCACTTATAAAGACCGCACCACAAACAAGGAGAAACAGGATCACAACAGTAACTGGACCTTACAAAGATCTAATAATTACCAAAACAAAAACTCAGGCTTAGAATGTATGAGCGTTTAACGAGAACCCCAAGGCCAGTGCAGAATTTCTGCAGTAAACATTACCAGGAAAATAAAGGAGAGGCAGACACAAAAAAAAATGATACTAAGAAAACAAAAAGGAATGGAAGGGCCTGTTAATGAAAGTTAATCTAATCCAGAGAAAAGACAGAGAGAAATGGCGAGAGACGGCCGACTGTTGATACATAAACATGTTGCCCTTCAGGTCCGAAAGAACGAGAGGAAAATAAAAGTCCATGTAAAGTCCATGTAAAGTCCATGTAAAGTCCGTTCATTTCCATAATCTCTAGTCCTTGTTCTCACGAGTTTCACCCGAGTCCCATGTATTCGCTAGCAGACAGGAAAGAAATATACTCGAGTATAGTAAACTTAGATATATACATTTCTGAAGTACATTCGTTTTCTTATTTTCGAGAAAATTAAAGATTTTCACTGGTTTATGTTATGGGGCCTAGATGTAACTCAAAGCCTAGCCGAACCCTTATGTCATTCAGACATTCCTTGCTTATACGTTCTATAAAGCGAACAACCGGAGGTCAAGTTCATTTGCGCGCTAAACCGTAAAACGTGAATCATGGGTAATTTGTTAACGGAATTTCTCTTTTGTTTCACAGAGTCTGTGTGTTCATTCCATCATCCGGTGTTTTTATTTAGTTCTGACCTATAACTCGACCTATGTTGTGCAGAAATACAAAGAAACAGGAATTTGTTATTTTTTTCTAGGGTGTTACTCCTGAGTCCTGTTACACCGAATCATGAGGCCATTGTAAAATCCCCATATATATATATATATACCAACTTCAGGTGAGTGCAACACCACCAACTATACGTCACCGTAAAAGCTCAACATTAGGTCACTGTAACCCATCAATATGAACAAATCAACAACCCAAAATCTTGTTAACTACATACTTGCTTCATTCAATAGCAACAAAGAATTTAACCCATACTTTCATTTAAATCAGTGCCTCCCAAACTATGCTTCACAGAACCCTTGTGTTTCACGAGGCCTAAATATGTGTTCCACAAACTACTGGAATAATTAACTAGTAGAACACGACGTGAATTAATTTCTCTGAAAAAAATAATTGCGAAGTGTTCTGCTAAATAATCTGAATTTGAGAAGTGTTCAGTTGAGGAAAACGTTTGGGAACCACTGTTTGAAAACTTTCTTGATGAAGTACATAAAAAATGGTTTGATCGTTTGAACATATCCTTAACTCTTTCTCTCCGTAATTATTTACCACATTCTGATGGAATCAACGTTGGTATCGTCGGTCAGGAGAGAAAGAGTTAAAAAACAACTAAGGGATTTTAGGAGCTTATGAATTATGAGTGATGTAGACTACTTTGGCTTAAACAAGGTTTTATAACCCAGTGCAGGACTTACCAGTAATATGTATGTTTGTAAAATGTTTGACATAATTCGTATGTTCCTTCAGAATATTTTTTTTCTAGTTCAAAACTCACGCAGGACGACGAGGGATGGCAGCTGGCAGGGTTTTATAACCTAGAGACCGAGAGGTCCCGTGTTTGAATCTCAATGAAGACTGTGGTTTTTAATTTCGGGATCTTAGGACGCCCCCTAGTCGGGTGCTGGCTGGTTAGCCGAATCAGAAACCCCATTTGTAACGAAAAACATGCTGGGAGCTACTCCCTTAGAGCACGCGAGAGGAAGCGAGCAGTGAATTTTAAGGTCGCCTTATCCCCGTACAAGGACAACCTTTGCGTCGTAAATGCACCAGTGTTCTTTCTATCGCTTTGTCCCGGTCGCCTTTCATGCAGAACTCGGCATTCGTGCAGAATTTGTTCTATTGTCTCGTCGTCTTCCATGCAATGGCGGCACCTCGTATCGAAATTCTCCATCCACCGTCCTAAGTACGCGCCTATCGGACAGTGCCCTACTCGAAACTGTGCAAGAATCGCTTGCTCCGCACGACTCAGTCGCCACCATGCATCCTTTTTGTCTGGCCTTTTCATTGCTCTGTGTAGCTCACGTCCCTTGTCCGAAGAGTCCCAGCCATCTACCACTAGATTGGGTACTTACATATATTTCAACTTATAGATGGAGTTCTTATGTCTGTTTCAACTGCATTTAATCCGCCAGATATTTTCCCGAATTCATCTCTGATCCTTTTGGCTGGGCAGAAACGTTTCATAAGATTTGAAACTAAAGCACTTAATCTCTTTTCCCCAAAGGTGTTTAGTTGAGCTCCTCTAGTTATGTTATTTCTGTTTCTCAAAGCTAAAAATCTCACGTTTTCTGCTGAGTGGGTCAAGACATTTTTGTTTGTTTCGCAAAACGGAACAGGATACAGTTGTTGTATTTATTTTTATATAATTTTGTATATTCGGCTTTAATGATCTTAAATGGGCTTAGTAAACAGGCTCAAGACGGATAGTTTTTGATGTTGAAATTGACACGACACTAATCACTGACTAACTCAACGGATCTTTTCGGTGCAGGATATTGTTAATATTAGAGATTTTCATCTGCAGTGGAGAAATGTATAGAGCTAGCTCTTTCATTGATCCGGGGTACTGATCACTAGAATTTTTGATAAGCTGTGAACATTTCTTTTTAAATTATAGGAAAATTTTACGAAAGTTAAATATCTTTCGATTGTAGCACAAAGTGATTTTTACAAAATTTATATTTACTCACTCTGTCTGTCTGTCTGTATAATAAAATGTTTATACTCGATTTTTCTTCCACACTCAATCTCAGAATAAGCTGAAATTTTAATTTTGTACAATTATTTCTTTTACTTGACAACACAAGAATCTATTACAAAAAGTAACCAATTTGTTTATTAATAGTTAATAATTATTTTTTTTTCATTTGGTATCTCGAACAAGGGAAAGAAATCGTACTTGACTGGTGTGGTGGTATAAGTTAAATTAGTCCAATTAAGGATTTTCAGCCTTTAAGGTATTTTCTTTTTATGCTTTTAAAAAAAAACGATCATGTAAAAAATCACTAAGACACCCCAATCTTCTCTCTACCTTTCACAACTGGTTCAGACAAGTGATAGGATCCTAACGTATTCAGAAAGCTAAAAGCTAAACAAAAACAATTGGTAGAAATATTTGTAATTGCACAGATTTATTATTTGTAGATGTCATTCTACAATGATTCAAAATAATTAGTATAACCTTTTTTTTAAAAAGTATTTTTTTACAATAGTCGTTTCTTACACTATG
>JADKLZ010023167.1:0-10486 GCA_021533235.1 Biomphalaria straminea | reverse complement strand
TTTACAGAACTATAAAGGTTTTTACTGCTTAGTAAGAGACAGTTGGCGTTTCACAGAACTATAAAGGTTTTTACTGCTTAGTAAGAGACAGTTGGCGTTTCACAGAACTATAAAGGTTTATACTGCTCTGAATGAATCCTTATGTATAATTGTAATCTGTTGCTTACTAACACTGCAAAATTATATACTCCTATATCGCAACAAAAATCCAGAGTACGCTCTTTTATTGTATTACAAATGAGAAGTAATTACCTGTATTCATGTCTAGTTTATTTTTTGGTTTGGTTTTTACGAAGCTAAAGTACAAAAAATGAACGTGTTTTGTCGTGACCCCTGGTCAGGTTTGTGACCTGGCTTGCTTTGCGTGTGAATATATTTTGTCGCTTTGCGTAAGAATTAAATGTCAGATACTCCAGTCCACATTTCTTTTCGTGGGTTCCTTTCCTCTGGCTGGTCAAAAGTGTGTCCACGTTATTTCTCCCACACCCTTTCCTCGGCTCAAGTTGAAACTTTGCAAAATTATACATTGGCATAGACAAGACATGAATCAATAATAATAATAAAACTAACCAATTTGTCAATTAATTATCGGTAATTAATTATTTTGTTTGATACTAATAAGGAAAACTAATCCGTCAGTATTCACATAAATAAGTTCTGCATTATTAAAAGCTATGGTTTTAAGGATGGAGTTTTCCCCCTTTGATAAGCTTTTTTAAAAGAATTTTTCTTTCTTTCCTTGTTTACATTTAATGTTTAAGGTTAATGTTTAACATTCAGCTACATTAGACCCTGGATGACCAACATAAAAATTAACATATTAACATTTTGTCATCATCAAGATGTACATAGATGTCCATTTCTAAGCGCTGGTTATGAGTGTGTTGTTTGTCTTCTCGTGTGTGAATATTGTTTGTATGCGCATCTATATCGTAAATCTATGTTGTTGTACAGTATTTTACGCTGAGGTTGTCAGTTGTAGTCAAAACAAATTTCCATTTGTTTGGATCAATAATGTTATCTTATCTTATCTTGTCTTAATATACTAAAACTGAAAACTTTAATTGAATTGTATACGATTTTGTTGAATACTTACAAAGGTGAAGACAGATTGGTAGAACCAGGCATGTAGAAATGGAAAATAGAGACTCCATTATTATAGCTTTATAGGGCTCCATTACGACCTTACAGCTAGAGTGTTTAGTGAAGTTCGGCATTCTGAACTCCAGAAAGTCTTATTCAGGCGGAACAAATAAAAACAAAAATTCAGCTCTGAGTCTCCGCTGAGCATAAATGAACATAGGACTATTAAGATTTAGACTGCAAAAGCCAACTTATTAAAGTAATTATAAACTTAAAGAAAGCGGGGTGACATTTGGGCTCGGTCTCACCAGCATGCTTACTGCCTCCGACAAGGCTAAGGCAACTGCTGACAGGCAGAGTGAAGAGTGACACTCTAAGGCTCTCTTTGCTTCAGTACCTGTTAAAGGCTAAGGCAGCTGCTGACAGGCAGAGTGAAGAGTGGCACTCTAAGGCTCTCTTTGCTTCAGTACCTGTTAAAGGCTAAGGCAGCTGCTGACAGGCAGAGTGAAGAGTGACACTCTAAGGCTCTCTTTGCTTCAGTACCTGTTAAAGGCTAAGGCAGCTGCTGACAGGCAGAGTGAAGAGTGACACTCTGAGGCTCTCTTTGCTTCAGTACCTGTTACAAACTTTCCTCTGTCTATAAATTTGTTACCTGACCTGGGTACTCTATAGGAGGCATTAAAGGCTTCTTGTACACTTCCATCAATGGTGTGCTCACTCAACAATGGGAAAACGCGGGCAGGGCTATTTTACAAGTAAACATGTTACACCAGTGAGGACAGAATACAAGGATAACTTATAATTCCACAGCTTTGTTTGACACCTATCCCGTATGGAGGATAACTGAATGCCAAAAGCGATTTTTTTTTGGCGAGCTTAAAGAAATACAGCGTAACACAGATGCACACCTCATGCGGATGCACTGTAAAAATCAAACTTAGGCGCCATTTAACTGACATAGAAGAAAACAGCTGGTAGCTGGGTAAATTCTAAAAAAATGTCGCTGGCACACATTTAAATTAGAAAAATGTCGCTAGCACAAATTTAAGAAAGAAAACAATGTCGAAGATAGGCAGAGAAGACGAAGCAATACTTTAATAGATCATCTACGGACAATGCTCCTGGATGGCGCAAAGATAAGTTTATTTCTAAATTAGCATCAATTCACAAAATAATTGTTGTTAAGGCGAATTCCAAATACTTTAGACTTCACAAAAGGTGTTTCCACCTATATGTAACAATTAAATTGACTAATAATATTAATTATATTTTTTTTTTGCATATTAATGCACATTCTGTAACTTTGTAAACACATGACGTCAAAGAAGTGATACTCTCGTGTTTAAAAATTGGAAAGCCGGATAAAAAAAAGGACTACTGTGACGTCATTAAATCAAATTTAATCGCAAACCCAAAAGACAAATGTGATAAGTGTTTACACCGTGAGCCTGATATCAACAGAAAGTTTTTTTTTTATTTGCCTTTATGATGGATTACTGTCTTTTCAGATATTGGGGCAGTAATTTAAAACCTAAGAAGCGAAATTGAGAATGTCGAACTGGAAAAACCGTTGCATAAAAATCTCGCCAAGATGTACAAAGCATTATCTCAATGTTGTATGGATTCCCAAACTGTGTACAGTCAAAACCTTGCGTGGGGTACGTGGAATGGTTTGAGGATCGTGATATAGTAACGCACTTCATAAAGACAGTCACATTTGATTATGAGATATTTCTGAATTGTAAGTTTTTTTACGGAACAAAATAATCTAATACTCTTTACAAATAACACTTGCGTTTATTGACTAAAATTATAATTAGAGATGAAAGGTAACGCCCCGGGAGAATGACTAATTGATTCAGTTTCTCACTCTGAGGTTCTATCTAAAAATGTTAAATCTGTTCTTTTCTTTAGTTAATAGTAAAGTAGCAATTATACATAAAACACTGAACCATAATCTTCAAATACAAAGACAAAATTTAATAAAATACTCAGAAAGACAAAAAGGTTAAAGGCACATTCCTCGTTCCATATGCTAGGACAAATGTGTACAAAAGCTCCCTCTTCCCTAGTGCTATTAGAGCATGGAATAAGTTGCCTGAGCTAGCCAGGAAAACCAGTGACTTGACAGAATTTAGGTGATTAGTTAATATGCATGACTGAATGCATGAAACGTAGGACGTAATAATCTTATTTTTTTTGTAGTAACTTCTGTATTATTTAAGATAAAAAGAAGATAAGATTGACTTATTCTTTTGTAGTTCTAAGAACATGGTATGAAAAGAACAGAAACAAAAAGTCATATTTCATGTCTAATGACGAATTTTAACGTCATGCAACATTCGACCTTCTGACACCATTTTTTTTTTGTCCATGTTTCCTTAGAAATTGTAAAGTCTAAAAAAATATTTCAAATCTTGCGACCCTACGTTTTCAATTCATTCTTCTTTTTTTTTTTTTTTTGTAAGTATCCAGGTCAATAAAGTAAACAATAAAATATTTATAGAGCAAATAGACTGTGCGAATATGTGAGTTTGTGTGGACGTAATTACTAAATATAGAAAAGAAAATGTCTGATCAGGACGAGACCATTCGCTATAGAAAGCCTCTACACGGATCTGTAACGTCGAAACTTGTGGGTAAAGGAGACTAACAAACTCCTCTCAACATCTACAGATAAAATAAACATTTCAGAGCGTCAGAATTATTAATATACTAGGCGGATATAAGACGCGCCCTGCGGGCCTTAGTTATGGTATTACTAATGTAGTGGATTGAAATTATATCAATGTCAAACTTGGCTGATATTTCTTTCAAGTTTTTTTTTTTTTTTTTTTTGGTACGAAAATAAAAGTAGATTGCAAAAATGAGTTTATCCGTTTAGCTGATACATTTATATCACATATAAAAACATTGTACAATGGCTTTACCCGATTTGTTTATAGTTTCTTTAATACAGATTAGTTTAGAAATAAAAACTGGTTTACAAGATTTGTTAAACAGTTTCGTACAAGGTAACTTTTGTCTGTTTCGGGGCCCTACGGTTGTGGAACATTAAACATAATTTAAGGAACATTTATCAAGATTGGTCAAACGGTTTGGATTTTTGGTCGGGACATACATTATACGTACGCCTTACTATGTGCTTTATATTATAGATGTAAATATTTTTTTATGGCTTGGGTGTATTTTGTTTAAGGGGAGGGGGTTCTTTGTGTGTTACATATCCTAACATAAAAGAGATTTTCAATATTTTATTTTTCTTTAATTTTTAGTGTTGACTTTCTAGACATGAATGTCTTTTCAGGCCGTAAAAACAAACATTCTTTCGTAATCACTTATAAGCTGTTGATTATTTTATCCAGCTACATTTCTTTATCACCGTTTTTATGAAACATTTAGAATACATTGATATGTTTTGATAGAACCAGTTGTTAATATTGGTAGACAAAATCTGGGTGACATAAATCTCGCCAGTTTTCCGAATAAACCAAACTATCCCATTTATATAAGGCTGCTTCTGTCTCGGAAGACAATGGATGCGCCCAGATGAGTCACTGGCTTTGGTTACGTCTTGAGACGGGGCAGAATCTGGAGTGACTGATCAAGCCAATTCTGGAGCGGCAGAGTTTGTCACAGTTGGTACATGTATATTCATCTGTCCTAGAGCTAGACTTAACGCAGCTTCGTTCCTTTTGCATTAGGCGAAGCTAGTACCAGCACGTACAGTCTGTCTCCATTTAGCCCACAATAAAAATATTCCCCTTTCTCACAATCATGAATAGATAACGTTAGTAGAGAGTACATCCAAGCAGGACCGGTCCTAGCAATTGCGAGGCCCTGTGCGAAACTGATTGCGCGGGGCCTAATCTGTGTGGTAATAAGGATATAAGTGAAAATTAAGATTTTTTATAAGAAAAAAATTCGACTTTTAATTTTATTTATTCTTTACTAAATAAAAAAAAATGCGACCTGTACTTTACGAGCCTTGTAACCAATGGCATATTTATATGCCGTGACTATAAAAGTAAATAAACTTTTTGAACTTCCTATTAAGGTAAAAATTTATTTATTTGCATTTTATTACATGAAAGCTGAAAATGAATTTTTCCTTTAATCGCGCGTAGGATTGGAGTTTTCCGCAATGAATGACACCCACAAATGACAATTTTGTCTATTTTTCTGGAAATTTTAAGAGTTTTCATGAGATTTTAATAAATTCAGGAGACTTCCAGGAATTTTTCACATATATATTGCAATTTAATATTTACACCTTGAATTAGCGCGGGGCCTATGAAAGCGCGGGGCCCACTGCGGCCGCATAGGTTGCAGTGGCCTAAGACCGGCCCTGCATCTAAGGTGTGCCGCTATTTTTAAGAAAATGGCCTTGACTATTGAGCGGGATCAACTTCGTATATTGATAACTGATCTACTTATATCATTTAAAATTGAAACCTGGACTCCTTTTGAACTTACCAAGGACGTCTTTATTGGATCATCCTTAATTGTGGTCAACAAAAATAATGTCTATTTTAGTCACCAAAAATAGTTTAAAATATGTCATCAATCGATGTAATCAGGTATGACCACAAAAAACTGTTATCTTTCTGACCAAACCAACAATAGTCACTTCCTCCCACGCTAGTAGCCTCTTAGGTTTTATTGACACTTGCGATTACATGGCTTTAAAGTTTAATACGGATACGAGAAAGTGGGTCAAAGAATGGGCTCTGGGAAAAAAAATACTTAGTAGGACCACAGTTCACAGTTAGTTTGGCTGCATGAATTAGTCCAAGGCAGACGTCATGGACTCTCATGAGGCTTGATTGAGAAAGATTAATGACAAAAGTCTAGGCATGTTTAATTAGGTTAAGGAGATTAAGTTCTCCATTTTTATCGAAGCCTTGACAATGAGAACTGTTCGAGACTTGGAGATTATCGCTTTTGGTTAGATAGCATGTACATATTCATATGCCTAAATCTACTCGATTTTTACAAAGCTTATATTATATGAACTCGTCTGTCTGTCTATATGTGTGGTAAAATGTTTCTACACGTTTCTGCAATATCCAATCTCGGACTGAGCTGAAATTTAGCACTTTTTTTTTTTACCTGACAACGGTATAGGCTGTAAAAAAAAATAACCGATTAGCTATTGGTAATTTATTATTTTGTTTGCTATCATGAACAAGGGAAATAAATCGTATTTGACAGATGTATTCTTTGATCCCGGGACCATCGAAAAATCCAAACGACAGTCCAGCGCGCAAACCGTACGACCAGGCAGCCATCTGTCCAGTCGATAGGATCATAGTGCATTTGAAAACTAAAAGGTTGAAAAATAATTGGTAAAAATATTTGTAATCGTTCAGTTCAGATGTATTATGTCTAGGTCAATTATACAATTAAATACAAGACTCGTACAAAGTAATCGATACAATTAAACTTCATGTACCTACCATTGTTATTAAGCATTTTTTAGTTGTTTTTCTTGGTTTTCTTTGGGCCAGCCCACTTTCTTAGAAACTGGGATTGGGACATACAGAAATAAAATGAATAAACCTTTTATATAAAGACCTAAATGACAAAGATTGAAAATGCGTTGTTAACTCTTTCTCTCCGAACTGACGATACCAACGTTGATTTCACCAGAATATTGTAAATAATTACGGAGAGAAAGAGTTAATAATACTTGTGAGTAGCCTATTTAAAATTTATAGTAATTTTTTTTTTGGGGGGTGGGGGGTGAGGGGTGAAGAAGGTGACCGAGGAATAGAGTTAATATCCTTAAGTTTATGTTTTCATCATCCTTGATGGGTGCAAGTTATGACCAAGAAAGGTCTTTACCACATTAGAGTATACAATAGTATACATTAATGATGAAAGATTAATTGTTGGCTTCTATAACAATGTATAACATTGACCCGTAGTTTCATCAATACCAAATCCGAGACTGTGGGGCATTATGGTAAGCTAAAAGCCCCCCCCCCTATTATTTATTATTTAATTGTTTTTTATACTGGTTTTGCATATTTGAATAGATAGTAGTCTAGTTAAGATGATGTATGCGGAGCCATGTATCACTTATAAAGACCGCACCACAAACAAGGAGAAACAGGATCACAACAGTAACTGGACCTTACAAAGATCTAATAATTACCAAAACAAAAACTCAGGCTTAGAATGTATGAGCGTTTAACGAGAACCCCAAGGCCAGTGCAGAATTTCTGCAGTAAACATTACCAGGAAAATAAAGGAGAGGCAGACACAAAAAAAAATGATACTAAGAAAACAAAAAGGAATGGAAGGGCCTGTTAATGAAAGTTAATCTAATCCAGAGAAAAGACAGAGAGAAATGGCGAGAGACGGCCGACTGTTGATACATAAACATGTTGCCCTTCAGGTCCGAAAGAACGAGAGGAAAATAAAAGTCCATGTAAAGTCCATGTAAAGTCCATGTAAAGTCCGTTCATTTCCATAATCTCTAGTCCTTGTTCTCACGAGTTTCACCCGAGTCCCATGTATTCGCTAGCAGACAGGAAAGAAATATACTCGAGTATAGTAAACTTAGATATATACATTTCTGAAGTACATTCGTTTTCTTATTTTCGAGAAAATTAAAGATTTTCACTGGTTTATGTTATGGGGCCTAGATGTAACTCAAAGCCTAGCCGAACCCTTATGTCATTCAGACATTCCTTGCTTATACGTTCTATAAAGCGAACAACCGGAGGTCAAGTTCATTTGCGCGCTAAACCGTAAAACGTGAATCATGGGTAATTTGTTAACGGAATTTCTCTTTTGTTTCACAGAGTCTGTGTGTTCATTCCATCATCCGGTGTTTTTATTTAGTTCTGACCTATAACTCGACCTATGTTGTGCAGAAATACAAAGAAACAGGAATTTGTTATTTTTTTCTAGGGTGTTACTCCTGAGTCCTGTTACACCGAATCATGAGGCCATTGTAAAATCCCCATATATATATATATATACCAACTTCAGGTGAGTGCAACACCACCAACTATACGTCACCGTAAAAGCTCAACATTAGGTCACTGTAACCCATCAATATGAACAAATCAACAACCCAAAATCTTGTTAACTACATACTTGCTTCATTCAATAGCAACAAAGAATTTAACCCATACTTTCATTTAAATCAGTGCCTCCCAAACTATGCTTCACAGAACCCTTGTGTTTCACGAGGCCTAAATATGTGTTCCACAAACTACTGGAATAATTAACTAGTAGAACACGACGTGAATTAATTTCTCTGAAAAAAATAATTGCGAAGTGTTCTGCTAAATAATCTGAATTTGAGAAGTGTTCAGTTGAGGAAAACGTTTGGGAACCACTGTTTGAAAACTTTCTTGATGAAGTACATAAAAAATGGTTTGATCGTTTGAACATATCCTTAACTCTTTCTCTCCTGACCGACGATACCAACGTTGATTCCATCAGAATGTGGTAAATAATTACGGAGAGAAAGAGTTAAAAAACAACTAAGGGATTTTAGGAGCTTATGAATTATGAGTGATGTAGACTACTTTGGCTTAAACAAGGTTTTATAACCCAGTGCAGGACTTACCAGTAATATGTATGTTTGTAAAATGTTTGACATAATTCGTATGTTCCTTCAGAATATTTTTTTTCTAGTTCAAAACTCACGCAGGACGACGAGGGATGGCAGCTGGCAGGGTTTTATAACCTAGAGACCGAGAGGTCCCGTGTTTGAATCTCAATGAAGACTGTGGTTTTTAATTTCGGGATCTTAGGACGCCCCCTAGTCGGGTGCTGGCTGGTTAGCCGAATCAGAAACCCCATTTGTAACGAAAAACATGCTGGGAGCTACTCCCTTAGAGCACGCGAGAGGAAGCGAGCAGTGAATTTTAAGGTCGCCTTATCCCCGTACAAGGACAACCTTTGCGTCGTAAATGCACCAGTGTTCTTTCTATCGCTTTGTCCCGGTCGCCTTTCATGCAGAACTCGGCATTCGTGCAGAATTTGTTCTATTGTCTCGTCGTCTTCCATGCAATGGCGGCACCTCGTATCGAAATTCTCCATCCACCGTCCTAAGTACGCGCCTATCGGACAGTGCCCTACTCGAAACTGTGCAAGAATCGCTTGCTCCGCACGACTCAGTCGCCACCATGCATCCTTTTTGTCTGGCCTTTTCATTGCTCTGTGTAGCTCACGTCCCTTGTCCGAAGAGTCCCAGCCATCTACCACTAGATTGGGTACTTACATATATTTCAACTTATAGATGGAGTTCTTATGTCTGTTTCAACTGCATTTAATCCGCCAGATATTTTCCCGAATTCATCTCTGATCCTTTTGGCTGGGCAGAAACGTTTCATAAGATTTGAAACTAAAGCACTTAATCTCTTTTCCCCAAAGGTGTTTAGTTGAGCTCCTCTAGTTATGTTATTTCTGTTTCTCAAAGCTAAAAATCTCACGTTTTCTGCTGAGTGGGTCAAGACATTTTTGTTTGTTTCGCAAAACGGAACAGGATACAGTTGTTGTATTTATTTTTATATAATTTTGTATATTCGGCTTTAATGATCTTAAATGGGCTTAGTAAACAGGCTCAAGACGGATAGTTTTTGATGTTGAAATTGACACGACACTAATCACTGACTAACTCAACGGATCTTTTCGGTGCAGGATATTGTTAATATTAGAGATTTTCATCTGCAGTGGAGAAATGTATAGAGCTAGCTCTTTCATTGATCCGGGGTACTGATCACTAGAATTTTTGATAAGCTGTGAACATTTCTTTTTAAATTATAGGAAAATTTTACGAAAGTTAAATATCTTTCGATTGTAGCACAAAGTGATTTTTACAAAATTTATATTTACTCACTCTGTCTGTCTGTCTGTATAATAAAATGTTTATACTCGATTTTTCTTCCACACTCAATCTCAGAATAAGCTGAAATTTTAATTTTGTACAATTATTTCTTTTACTTGACAACACAAGAATCTATTACAAAAAGTAACCAATTTGTTTATTAATAGTTAATAATTATTTTTTTTTCATTTGGTATCTCGAACAAGGGAAAGAAATCGTACTTGACTGGTGTGGTGGTATAAGTTAAATTAGTCCAATTAAGGATTTTCAGCCTTTAAGGTATTTTCTTTTTATGCTTTTAAAAAAAAACGATCATGTAAAAAATCACTAAGACACCCCAATCTTCTCTCTACCTTTCACAACTGGTTCAGACAAGTGATAGGATCCTAACGTATTCAGAAAGCTAAAAGCTAAACAAAAACAATTGGTAGAAATATTTGTAATTGCACAGATTTATTATTTGTAGATGTCATTCTACAATGATTCAAAATAATTAGTATAACCTTTTTTTTTAAAAAGTATTTTTTTACAATAGTCGTTTCTTACACTATG
>JADKLZ010023094.1:0-21657 GCA_021533235.1 Biomphalaria straminea | reverse complement strand
TCAACTTGAGTAGATCAACATCTGGTCATGAAGTTCCTATCAACTTGAGTAGATCAACTTTGTACCAAGTTTCCCAAGGCTTCTGAAATATAAAATATTAAGATTAATTTTATGATTTATTTGTATAACCTTCTAAATGCACATTAATTAAAAGAGGTTAATAAACCTGTTGAGTTAGCAAGATTTTGTGGTCAGCCAAAGAAAAAATATTTCAAAACAAAATTTAGAGTGAGTTTATAGAAGCTTGAAATTAAATCAATCCATTTTAAACTAAGCACATACCTACACTCTAAATAATGATTTAATAAAATAAAATACCCTTGATCTAGGAACATAAACACACTGCTAGATTAAAAGATATGGATATGTCTTTTTATTTTAGAAAACAAAGATCCTACTTCAAAATATTCTACAAATATTTAAATATATAATTTCAAAAAAAAAAAGGGAAATAACAAAAAGAGAAGACTAAGAGGCATACATTAAATAGACGGTGCAAGACATAAAACAAATTCATAACCCATCATGACAAAGCAAGATCTTGTACCAATGTTTAATAATGTTTAAAAATAATTCACCTTAATGGTAATGTTCAGAAAAGCTCTCTTCACTTTCTTGTTTCTTGATCTGAAACAGAAAAGACAAGTTTTTGTGGTAAAAACAATATCAAGTTTAAGAGCGGAGTTTTGCGTCATATCTCAGGACATTACAATTATATTAATGTTCACTATCATATTTTGTTTAATTATGACTATTAATATACTACAGTTTTTATTAGGATTTTATAGCTATTTTGCAACTTGTAGTGAAAAATTTAAATGTAGTTTACATTTGGATGAAACTATAGACTGCTTTTAAATGTTAAGGGATAATAGTTTAATTTAAAAGTATGCCTAATTTTAGTTATGTTCTTTTTAAGTTTCTAATCTTAGTTTTGCTCTTTTTATGTTTATGTATTAAATAGTATAAATACATCAACTTTCAACTTGATCCTTGAATGGGTGTATGACAGTATGTGAAAATTGTAACAGACAAGCTTTGTAAAAATTATTTTAAAAAGAAAATAAAGATTACCTAAGCAAAAGAATCATAGAAATCACTGACACATTTCTCAATGCTGCGGGTTTTAGCTTTCTTATTCCTTATACAACTAATTAATTAATTACATAATGCAAAATTTTAACATGATCCTAGAACGTGTAGATGAGGGGAATAACTCTAAATTTACAGCCACATGTCTCAACATTGTTGAATTTCTTTCCCTATTTCAATTACAAACAGAAAAATAATTGACTAATTGGTGCCTGACCATCTTACTTTAGATTTATCAATATCTAATAGAGGACTTAAGATTCCTGCTGGTCAATTAACTTAAGCAACAGTATTTTAGATGAGAACTTCTGAAGGTTATGATGTATTATTATGTTGCAAGTACAATGTTTAATGTTTAAAAGAAATTCACAACGATTTTTAAAACTTTCAAGGACCAGCTTATTTGAAACAATCCTAATTGAATACATATTTGTTGAATAATGTTTAAAAAACTTTACCTTAATGGTAATGTCACAGTGGCATGTACAGTTCTGGAGAGCCCTCTTGCTTTCTTGTTTCTTGCTCTGAAACAGAATAGTCAATGTGTTAAAAATAATATAATACCGGTAATATTTATCTGCACTTAGAAAATAACTTTATTTCAAAATTTTTTTTAGTTAATTCATAGGGGTAATTATGAGGCATAGTGTCTGAGCTCATGACATAACTACTCACAAATAAAACAAGACCTTAAAAGAAATATAAATAATGTTTAAATAACATTACCAGAGTCACAGTGGCATGTATGGTTCTGGAGAGTCCTCTTCACTTTCTTGTTAGTTGATCTGAAACAGAATAGTTATTGTGTTGAAAATGATATAATAATATTTTTTTTCTACTTAGAGAATAACTTTATTTCAAAATAATTTTAGTAAATTCATAAGGATAATTATGAGGCATAGTGGTTGAGCAGTTAAACACCAAGCTACTGAACTGTTGGTTCAAGGTTTAATTGCTTGTCAAATTAAAAAAAAAGGGAAGTAACCAAAAGAACTCACCATTTTCACTTCCAAAAAAGACTGTGTTCTACGGCAAATCTCTGAAAAAAATACTTTCAAACTAAAAGAATGAGATCTTTTTCTTCAAAATGATTTAAACAAAAAGCATATACTGAAAGGAAAAAACTAAACTCTAATAAACCTATAAAAAATAAATTTCAAAAAATATAAAAAAGCAAGCAATAAATAGGTGGTACAAGACAAAACGAAAACATTTAATTGCTGACGGCCGTCATGACAAGACAATTCACAAACAAAACGAGACATTATAAGAAAGTTGAATAATGTTTAAATAACATAACTTATTGGTAATATCGCAGTGGCATGTACAGTTCTGGAGAGCCCTCTTCACTTTCTTGTTTCTTGATCTGAAACAGAATAGTTAATGTGTTGAAAATAATATACAAATATTTATCTGCACTTAGAGAATGCCTTTAATTTGAAATAATTTTTGTGAATTCATAGGGGTAATTATGAGGCATAGTGGTTGAGCAGTTAAACACCCAGCTACTGAACTGTTGGTTCAAGGTTCAATTGCTTGTCAAATAAGGGACCATACATGTATGTATCTTTCATCAGTTCTGAGTCCACCCAGCTCTAATAGTAACTTAACATAAGTTGGAGAAAAGTAAAGGTGGTTGGTCATTGTGCTGGCCACAGACACCCTAATTAACTATGAGCCAAAGAAACAGATGAGTGGAATATTTTCTTCCCTATTGATTGCAAGATGTGAAAAGGAAATTTTACTTTGGGACTAACTAGTATCTACAAGTAATTAAATATAATTTTTCTAAATTAAAAAAAAAAGGAAGTAACCAAAAGAACTCACCATTTCACTTCCAAAAAAGACTGTTCTACTGCCAATCTCTGAAAAAAATACTTTTAAACTAAAAGAATGAGATCTTTTTCTTCAAAACGATTTAAACAAAAAGCATATACTGAAAGGACAAAACTAAACTCTAATAAACCTATAAAAAATAAATTTAAAAAAATATATAAAGCATGCATTAAATAGATGGTACAAGACAACACAAAAATGGAAGTAACCAAAAGAACTCACCATTTTAAACAAAAATATATACTTAAAAGGTAAAACTAAACTTTAAAAAAGTATAAGTATTAACTAAAAAACAGAAATAACCAAAAAAAAAGATCTCACCTGTTTTTTTAACCAAAATTTTAATGTTCCACTAGCATTATGAGTTCTCTATGCACAGCAGCAAATGGCAGCGTAATATAGCATCATGTAAGAACATCAACTAAAAAAAAATAAGTTCTAGAGAATTAGAATTATTCTTTTAGTGATTTAAACTAAATCTTTTAATACACTACAGTATTAAATTAAAGCAAGTTAAAAAAAGCTCAAAAGTTAGATTATTTGCGGATGATTGCATAATATATAGGACAATAAAAACAACACAAGATACAGAAATTTTACAAAGAGAATTAGATGAATTACAGAAATGGGAATCAAATTGGAGCATGTCTTTCCACCCAGAAAAATGTCAGTTATTAAGAGTAACAAAAAAACTAAAACAAATTAATTCCACTTATCTTATTCATGGTAAACCAGTAACACAGACTAAAAACGCAAAATACCTAGGTGTTATAATAAATGAAAAACTGTCATGGAATCCCCATATTGATGAAACTATAAAAAAATCAAAGAAAGCATTAGGGTTTATTAAAAGAAATTTCTATAAATCAAATAAGAACAAATAAACTAAAATGCTATTTAACCTTGGTTAGGCCAATAATAGAATATGCATCCTCTGTTTGGGACCCCTCAACTCAAGAAAACATTAAGAAACTAGAACAGACACAAAATAGAGCAGTGAGATTCATAACTAACGAATATTCACATTTCACTAGAGTAACACCTTTAGTAAAATCACTAAATTTAGAAAGCCTTTAGGATAGAAGACTTAAGAGTAAAGTAGCAATTATACACAAAACACTGAACCATAATCTCCAAATACAAAAACAAAACTTAACAAGATTACAAAGAGAGTTTGTGTGATACACAAACTCAGAGGCGGCCCCCGTCGGAGTCGGATCCCTGTCAGATCCGCTTTGATCTCTCAACGGACGGACAGACAGACAGACAGACGGACAGACAGGCCACACAAAACTAATATACATCTTCCGTGCTTTGATCTCTCAACGTTAGCCTTGTAAAGCCGATGTTCAAGGCAACTGCCACACTTGTTTTATGAGTTGATTACTTTACGAGTAAATACTGGTATGTTACTCGTATGTTGGAACAAAAAAAATGTGAAAACATGTGCAGTATATTAGATTATTAATTGTCTTAAAGTAGGTTTCATTTATATTGCATACTAATTAGGTTTTTTCTCTTTAAATACTGTTTGCATAAAATATTTTTAAAAATTAGATTTTGAGCTTTTAGAAAAAAAAAAGTAGCCGTTGCATCAGAACTTTGAATGCTCTATATTATCGTGATGTCAGATTTTCATTTTCTCTTCTACTTTCTGAGCACTAAACGGGACGGACGGACAGACGGACAGACAGACAGACAGACAGACAGACGGACAGACAGGCCACACAAAACTAATAGCGTCTTTTCCCCTTTCGGGGGCCGCTAATAAAATACTCAGAAAGACACAAAGATAAAGGCACATTCCTCGTCCCATATGCTAGGACAAAAGAAAGTTATTATATTTTTAATTTTAACTGAAATTACTGTTGATTATATGATAGCTTCAAATAATAGTTTGTATTGAAAATAACCAAACTGAAACAGCAAAATCATTACTTTACGTTACGAGGTTGCTTGTGAGAAGTCGTTTTCAAAATTGAAATACATTTCGAATAGATTTAGAAATTTGCTTAGCCAGTCAACTTTACAATATTCATGCTGATGTCTTGTCAGAAGGACCTTCTTCCAAGAATCAGTAACATTGAAATCATTGATGTTTTAGCATCGACTAGTGCAGGGGTGGGTAAATTACGACCGCGGGCCAAATGCGGCCCCCCAAAGTGTTTTATGCGGCCCGCGAAAACCTAAATAAATCATTGTAAATATTAGAGACATTATTGAAACTTTTGATTCTTATCAATTGTAATGAAAAAAAGTTCCCCTTTCAGACCTTGTGGTCTATAGGGCAAATGATGTAAAGATCATCTGATTCTGTGGCCTACGGTTAACGAGGGTGTCATGTGGCCAGCTCAACGACCAACCGCCTTTACTTTTACCCAACTAAAGTCAGGTACCCATTAGAGCTGGGTGGACTCAAGGGCGCCCGAAAATCCCGAAATAAAAATCCCAGTCTTCACCAGGATTTGAACCCGGGACCTCCAGTACAGAAGCCAAGCGCTTTACCGCTCAGCCACCGCTCCCTCTAATTGTAATGAAGAGGCTAAAGAAACATTGTCTCCAAACGTCTTTCTAAAGAGTTTTGAAAAAAAACGTACATTATATTCAATAACAATACTATATAATACTATAATATACAATACTATATAAATTCAGTAAAAGACATAAGTCCAGGCCAGTATTTATTCAATGCTATGGAGAACTGTGTAGAAAGAGTTGGGTTGGTTTGTACAAGATGGTAAGGGTAAAAACTGATGGAGCTTTGACTGAGAAAAACAACTTTTTAAATAACATAAAGAAAATATCCCAACCATAAACTAGTAACTGGAAAGTTTACACTAAGCTACATTAAATTCGTTATACTTTGTGTCAAAGTAAAATATAACTCATATAAGCTCAGAGGCCGTCCCAAGGCATAGTCAAAGCATGCTGCTGCTAAGGTCAATGATTGTTCATTTGTGTCTGATATTACACAGAAACTTGTACTACATGTTATTGTTCGAAGTACATTAGGTCTTTAATAAATTGCAAATTTTTTTCCCTTTATTTTGTATAATTCTTATTTTATTCGGGGCCACCAAATTCACTCCAATTCTAAAAATTCTAAAAAAAAAATTCCCGACTGGCAGTTCCGAAAAGTATTTAAAGATTTGGAATTAAAACATTCTGACGTTTGGTAACACTTGCCAATCATTAGATCAATATGGAATTTAAAGGACAAAATTGTTAGGTTCCTTGATGGACATTTACTGTGACCCCTTCCTAATATCCCTAATGAAGAATTGAAGACAAACTTTATGTTTATCATCGGAAGCATTGTAATTTTTGTTTGTACATGAAATGTATGTGCATCTTGAATCTTTTCAAACAAAGCACACACCCCTGCACTAGTGATACGATTAAAAAAGAGTTATACTAGTTAGTGGTGTATTGAAATTTTAGACTCTCTGTTTCTTATGTTTAGGTTGTTAAAACTAGGAGTTATTTAACTGTTTAATGTTGTTTCTCATAATTACGAATTTTAACGTGTAATAAATAAAAACATTCTTACAACTTAAAGTAGTGTTTTTGAACTTTAAAATGTCATTATTATTATTATATATATGAAATAATTATAGAAACTAAAGAAAAATACATAAAAATTAAATTAAATTAAAAATAAGTAGTAATATTAAATTACTGAAAAAAATTATATGAAGCTAATGATGAAATGGGCCGCCGCCATGACCAAATTTCCCGGGCCGGTTTTTTAAGCCAGTCCGACCCTGGCTCCAGCTTGAATAACCCTAACTAATATGTCTTCAACTTCAAGAAAATCAAAGACAAAGTTAGACAATTGTTTACTTTATAAAAGAAACTGGGCATCCAGATGAGAAGTATGAATCTTGAGATATATTTCATAGTTTTGTTTGAAAAGTTTCTGATTTTCTTGTAGTTTAGGAAAACAAAGATGACTATATAGCATTGCTTACAGCTTTTCAGGACAGTAATCTGAAGTGTGTAGCTCCTAGCTTACATAAAGATCTTTAAAAATACTATTCTATATTTGGAATGAAAATCTAGTCATTGCGCTAAAAAGAGCTTTTCATATGATTGTTTAAAGCTGTTCTGGTTCTAGTTAATTGTGACTTCAACACTGAACAGACGTTATCCAATTTTTTTTCATCCATTTGAAGTTGAAAAGAAATATTTCTTACAGTATAAATCTTGATATTCAGTATTACTTAACATTCATCAGGTTGATACTGGCCCTAAAAAGGACTTGATTAACTTCTGTACTTGTCAATATATTTCTGTTGTTTAAGTTTTATTTCCACAGTCTTAATAATATCCTGATCATTATCAAATTTATTTCTAGCAGGCGTTATACATGGACATGAAAAGGACCTAGGTACACTTCTGTAGTTGTGAATAGATATAATCCATTTGTTACATTGATCTTGATGTAGTCTTAATCAGTAGCACTTTCCTCCTACCAGACCTAAAAAGGACCCTTTTACACTTCTTAAGCTAGTCAATATATTCCATATGTTATGTTGTAGTGCTTAAAGAAGTTGAAATGAGTAGAACTTTTTTGGAGGAGGTAATAGCCCTAAAAAGGACTTTAAAAAGTCTAAATTGTTCTCAGCCACCTTCTCAGTACTATATATCAGTTCAGAAGTATACATCAGTTCAAAAGTATATATCAGATCAGAAGTATATATCCATTAGAATGTTAGAATTTGTCTTGATTAGCATCAGTTACTTTTGTAAAACAGGTAACAGTCCTAAAAAGGACTTAACATGTTTTGAAGTTTGTCTTGAAGTTTGTCTAACTTTCCATTGCCAAGTTAAAGAAACAGCTTATAAATCATCAAAGTTGATAGGCATGAAATAGTTGAGAAGATAGTTGTCATTTATGGAAAATCATCATGATGACTTGATCAGAAGCAGTTTATGTAAATTTGCAGAAAGTATCCCTAAAGATTGTCACTCTTGGTCTAAGATTTAATCCCTATAGGTAGTTCAAATAAATGCAATCAATGAATGATCCTAAAAATGATTCTATTCTTTTTCTGACATATTTGAACTAAACCATTCTTCCCCCCAAAAAAGAACAGATGAATAAAGATACCAGTGAAACGAGAATACTAACAAAAATAAATTAGTTATAGCAATAAAGGCCATCTTCTACTAAGTTGGATAAAACCTCTCCTCCATAAGAGAAGAACAAATCCACAAAGATATAAGTCAAACAGAAAAATATAATAATAACTCTTATTCTAGAGTCCAATGAACTAGCTAAAGTGATAAGGGTCCTATTCTAATTCTAGAGTCCAAGTTGGATTGAACCCCTCCTTCCCAAGGGAAGAACAAATCCACAAAGACATCAGTCAAATAGAAATATAACAAAAGAAATAAACTAGCTAAAGTGATAAAGGTCCTATTCTAATTCTAGAGTCCAAGTTGGATTTAACCCCTCCTCCCCAAGAGAAGAACAAATCCACAAAGACATCAAATAGAAAAATAACAAAAGAAATAAACTAGCTAAAGTGATAAAGGTCCTATTCTATAGTCCAAGTTGGATTGAACCCCTCCTCCCCAAGAGAAGAACAAATCCACAAAGACATCAGTCAAATAGAAAAATAATAAAATAAATGAATTTTTTATAGTGATAAAGGCCCTATAGTCTAAGTTGGACTGAAACCCTCAACCCCCAAGAGAAGAACAAATCCACAAAGACATCACTCAAATAGAAAAATAACAAAAATAAATTATTTATTAAATAAATAGTGACAAAGGCCCTATTCTACTTCTAGAGTCTAAGTTGGATTGAACCCCTGAACCCCCAAGAGAAGCAGATCAATTAAGACATCAAAGTGACAATAATGGACTTTTGGATTACTGCATGTCAGTGTAAAATAGAACAATGTACACTCACTAAAGGATTGAGAGAATGAAGAGAATAAAATTAGATATGCAAACAATGTAAGGAGAAACTCTGTGCTACACAAAAATATTTAAGCTCAAAACTGCTGTCATCATGTTCAGAAAAAGGATAAAATAATTGCTGAGAAGTAACTAATTGCAAAAAATAAAAATAGCCTCCACATCTTCAAAGACAGAAAAACTTGAACAGAGGAGGCAATGTGAAAACAACATTAAAGAAAGGACTGCTTGTCTATTGAAGAGACTCTGTTCTGGTGAAAGAGAACTATGGAGGAAGACTGATAATGTGTGGTTTCCAATTGGTCCAACAGACTAAGGGACAGGTGAAAGTGAATTCTGAAATGAAATGACTTTTAGAATCAACTAGAACACTTGTGGAATGTGTAACAGTTAAAGAAAACAAAACTATAAGAACACATTTCTTTGAACCTATTTTCCTCAACAATGATAGATTTTAGTAGCTATTTATAGAGATCAGGTTTCAAACAAGGAAATCCTATGCTAAACTGGGAGTTGACCACTTAGTGATATTGGGATAGCATGACATGTTCTCCGACAAATTGAATTACATGTTCTCTGACAAATTGAATTACGCATATCAAGAGTTGCAATGACCAGGAGACCAACACAAGGAAAGGGCAAACAGGAAGATCCTCATATAACTTGACACCATACTTTTATGGAGAACCTTATAGCAGTGGACACCAGGTGGAAAGAGGCTACACATTGCCAATGACAGAACTTAACTTTTTGGAAACAGCTTGCTGCCCAATGCACCAAAATGGTGTGGGAGAATATAAAAAAGTAAATTTTCCTTATCAAAGAAATAAATCCTGATAAATGTAATAGATGTCTAATGATAATAATATAGTAAACCATGTTATTAAATTTTGAAAATCTAATAAATTAAGTCCCTTTACACTTGCAATCAAGATAAGATATTTCCTTTAATGCTTTCATAATTGTATTTTTATAAGCCTTTCTTTCAGAATTTTATTTCATGATGCAATCTTTAAAAACAAAAACTTTTTGTTTCATTTAGTCAATTTCATTCTAGTTTTAATTTTGTTTGATTCGAATTTGACTAAAATATATTCTATATTCAGGTACAAGTCATTTAGATGCCATTATCATAAAAAGTGATGTTTAGATCATTTACAGCATAAAGAGATGAAGATTAGAAAGCTGCAAACAAATCTGAAAAGAAGTTTCAAAACCAAGTGACAGAGAAGTGAAAAGAACAAACTGATATTTGACTCAAAGATGGTTTGTAGAACTCATCCATTTCTTGCTCTCAAGGAAAGATTGAGATAATAAAACATTTTAGTTTCTAAAGCCAAACATTAACTAGCTAGTTTCCATCAAGATTCAAACTTAAGATATTCAGTTTAAAAACTACTGGCTCTACCCCTCCACTAATGACATTTTCATCATTATGAAGCTTTGAATTCATCAGATACCAATCAAAAAAAAGATAAAGTTACCCCACTATCAGATCTCAATGGGGGGCAGATGATGTAAAGCTTATCACTTTCTATGGCCAATGGCATGTGGCCAGCACAATGATCCAAAAACCTTGACTCCTGACATGTATATCAGGTACACATTAGAATTGGGTAGACTTAGGTGGCATGTTTTACAAAACCCCAAGTTTAAGATCCCAGTCTTTGAGCTTGAAATTTATCAGTCTGGAAGCCAAGTCTTTCACCACATCCTAAACTTACAAAAAGCTATTTGACAATAATAGTAATACAGCTTGCCCTTAAAGTCCAAAGATTAATGAGGAATGCAGTATTTACCATGGTTATGCAACCCTAGCTGTAACCTACATTTTACATAATAAATACAAGTTATTAAAATCTCTTTTACCCTTTTTATAATGAAAAAAGCATATTTTAGTCACAATACTGCAGTCTTTGGTTACACAGGCCCAGTTGTGGTCTACATATTTCTAACATTTTTATGCAGAGAAAGCCATTGATTGTTCTCATAAGATTTCTCTTTATGACCATTCATTCATAAAAAAAAGTTTCCCTTTCAGACCTTCTGATCTATAGGGCAGAAAATGTAAAGTCTTTTTCTGTGGCTCATGGTTGACTCAAGTGCCCAAAAATCCCAAAATTAAAAATCCCAGTGTTTACCAGGATTTGAGCAAGGATTTCTGGTTCAGAAGCCAAGTGCTTTAGCGCTCAGCCATTGTGCCTCCATTTATTAATAAAGCAGTTCTTAATTGACAAACTTTCACTAAATATTTAAAAACTTTTTATAGATTTTGTTATTTAAGTTCTATAGCTAACAATAGTATATAGTTTTAACGATGTAATGAACAAGACTTTTTGTTGCCATCTAGTTCATATTTTAATATTTTATAGAAAGCTGTCTCAAAGTAATTCTCAAGTAATAGGTGTTTCATTTTTCAAGATAATTCATATTTAATAAATTCATAAAAGTTGGCTTGATTTTTTTTTAAATTATTAACAAAGACTTATTACTTGAAAAGTATTTATTAATTTCACTACAATTAGACTGTGTAAGAATACTTATTATTTTTAGTTTTTCTTTGAAATCTCAATCACCATTTGACTTTTGACTTGCATAATAGAGGTGTTGTGACAATTTGTAAAATTATGTTTTTCTACTAACTTTAGGGTATCAAAAAATCAGGAGAAGAAAACCAGATCATATTAATGATATTTGACTAACAAGAGAGCCTTTCAAAAAGGCTCTCAGTTATTAAGGAAATAAAATTGGGATTTTAATTAGTTTTTAGAGACCTCACTTCAGCATTTATTATATGGTAACTTATTTTGATTATCTTATCTCACATTTTGTTTCCAAAATATCTAATTTTCATTGCTATTGAAGACTTGCAGTCTTGCAGCAAGACACACCAAAATATGAATATGGAGGGTCCAGACACAGCAAAGATAAATATGTAAATTACATATATACTGATCATGTAGTTTTCTTTGATTTTAAAATGTCCTATGAATAACATAGGTCACATCTAATGCTACCTCTGGTCCAAGGTAGTTCTGGCTCCATGTGACCTCACTGTGGCACCTCAGTGAATGTTAGTCTGTTAGTAGAAGTAGCAAACAATGGGTAGCAAACCTGGACCTCTTTGTGTTAGCTCTGTGACCTTGTATTTCTGTTCTTGCTAGGGTAAGGATGAGAGACCTAGTCCAACTATTCACCACTTGTAGCAAGCAGAATACTAGAATGGAGACTGCCTACCATATATATGGCATGACCCAATTGTTTTAATGGTTGATGTCATTGTGTAAGCTTTCAGTCCACATCAGTCAGGAGTAATACTTATTGAAGGTTAATGAGATAATGGTAATGCATTGATGCTTCCATTTTCCTATGAGACATTTTCACAGCTGACTCTAGTAACAGCAAGAATCTATTTCTCTACCTGTGTCTGAAATTTTCTAGCTGTCTTTGCTAATGTGGACTCGCTCAAATACATCAAGAATGGTGTGTCCAGATTACTTAAAAACTTGTTAAGTCCCATTTCTCTAGACAGGAATAATTTAGCATTCAACACTGTCCTTGAATAAACATAACTTATCACCTTCTTACAAAATGCTAGAGATCAAGGAAGTTAAAAAGGGAGGGGGAAAGTAATGAATTGAAATAAGAGAAAGTTGTACAAGACTTAAATTAGATTTAATATTGTACAGATAATGATTATTACATGACCTTATGACACTTGTCCTTCAATGTGGGTAGATCAACTGCTTCAAGTTCCTCTACGCTTCAATGATCCTTGTCTTAAAGCTGTAGGAACTTGGGTAGACCAACAACATTTCAAAAATGTTTTCAGAACACTGAAACATGAAACAAGAGAAATTAGGTGATTTTTTTTATATAGTTTTTCGACTATAGTACTACACAGAAATATAAGCTATAATATATACTTCAAGTTAGAAGTTGATCAAGTTGATCTTGCGTAGTAATTTGTTTTTAGAAGACAGGCTTGAAATTAAACATGTTCAACATACACAATCAAAAATGGTATAGATCTAGATTCAAGAATTTTGTTTTTGTAGATCTAGATATTTTATTTTTGCTAAGTATAGTCTAGCTATATCTACACAGTGGGCCTACAGGTTTAAAATTGTTTTTTCATATCACTATCAATATTATTATTATATATGTGAGCGTGCGGCCCTTGAGCTATTTTTATCATGTATTTTTATTTTTGTACATGCCTGTATTTTTATAGGTTAGGGTTTTTAAATTGTAGTTCCTGCCTAGGGTAGGATGGGTAATTGGTAGAAAAGTATAAATCCCAAAACCCATGCTGCATCCTGGACAGTTGACCAGTGGTCAGTAAAGTAGATCTAACTCGTCTTTGTGGCAGGTGGAGATCTGTGTGGTCTGACATATTCACATATAATTAGTTTATATTCTATTCTGTACCTGTGACGGCCTGCAATAATTACCCTGCTGTAACCCCTGCTGTAACTCCCGCTGCATTATTGCTGCTATTATTTAGTACTGCTGATTTAGATCTAGTACTAATTTGTTACTGTTTAGATTTAGACTTAGTCTGCTGTTCTCAGTGAATAGTTATTTATAGTAAGGTCTAAGTCGACTAAGTCTAAGAAGGTTTTATCTAGGTCTAGTTTTAGTGTTATATACAAGTTTATTTTAGTCTATGTAGGGTATTTATATTGTAGATCTAGACTAGTTTATTGTTGGGTTTTATAGTTAAATGTAGGTCTATGTCTAGTTTACATTTAGATTTTAGTAGTTGTGGTTTAGGTCTATAGTTGTTTTCATTTGTTTATTTTATATTCTAATTATAGATTATAGTAGGGTTTATTAGGATAGTTGATTGGTTTGGTTAGTCTAGTTAGTATAGTAAATTGGTGTCAGATATTTATTGGTTTAGTTAGGTTTTGTTTTTGATTAGTTGTTTGGATTTAGTGGTTTATTTTTAGTTATTTAGGTTTTAGTGTATATATTTTATTTTTGATTTATTTTAATGTAAATAAAGTTTCATTTTGTTTTATTTAACTTAAGTAAAGTTTCGTTCTTGTTTTCGTTTAGCTTTAGTTAACTTTAGTTACATTTAGGTGTCATTAGGTAGTAATCTGGTCACTCAGACAAATCTCGTCCCCCGGTCACAGACTGGGGTGCCACAGACTGAACCCACCCAGTAGCGTCACCATCTGGCTGCTGGTATTAATTTACATGTTAAGCTGAAATAAGCCTTAGTGCCACCTGACCAGCTTACATATACATATCTAGTATATGATAAATGATAGATCTAAAGTAGGCCCTAATTTATTAAACGTAGAATTAAACAAAATAAATAAACCTGCATCGTGAAAAATTATCCTGATAGTGATAGATCTATATAGTCAGATTATCTAGATCTATAATTAAGTTAGCCATTCATGAAACCGTTCAACACCGCGGTTCTAGTTAATGTGACACTGAGGTGAGATCAACTCACCTATATAATAGCTTGTGTGTGTTTGGGGAGGCGTGTTCTTGACCGGAACGGATACCCTACACCATGCACCCACGCAACTTTCTTTACAAACATAAAGTCTGTGTGTAGGTCCAACGCTGGCCTACTTACTATGATAATGTCTAACAACAATTTTTCTAGTTCCTTAAAATTCTTAGCCCTTCGATGTACAGATTTAAAAAGAAGAAAAGCCAAAAGGAAGAGCTAGACAAAATTTTACGTTTGTGACCTAATTTTGAAAAACTAAACAAAATAACAAAATTCTAGGCCTACATCTAGGACAAAATACAACACCAAACTTAAGGATCATCACTTGTTGTTTATGGACTTGATAGGCTACTTTAGGACAGCGTTTACCTAACTTTTGACCTATGTGTAGGCCTACCCCTTTTAGAATTTCTGTAATATGGAATACCCCTCGCCCCCCCCCCCCACAACACGTTGATTTTTAAACACAACACAATAAATAAGTATACAAAATAAAATCAATAAAATCAGCATAGTTAATAAGGTGGTCGTGCGGTTTGCGCGCTGCACTGTCGTTTGGACTTATCGATGGTCCCGGGTTCAAATCCTGCCCGCTACCATCCCCCATTGTCCTGCGGGAGGTTTGGATTAGGAAGTAAATTGTCTTTAACTCTGAAGAACATCCGAAACATGGACAACATTTTACAAAACAGGTGCACCACGTCCCCACTTCCCCTTGGGATATGTCCTACTTTAGGAAACATTGAGCCTGCCAGGTTGACATGAGAGTGTCATTAGGATTGCCCCCAAGTTCAATGTCTGTCATCTCCTAACAACTGCTCCACAATTTAATAATTCATCAATTTCCAAAAGCTATAAAAGATATTTTTTTTTAATTCTGATAGTTTTACATTTTGAAAAAGTTATTAATAGTTTGTCTCGAAGACCTTTATTTCTACTGGGAATGATGAATAACAAAATTGTTGGCTGGTCAGGGACTTGTTGACGCCCCAGGCACATTGGAATAGAACCGTTGAATCAAAGAAATAAAACTTGTGTTTGTGAGGAAAGACACATTTGAAACTCGACAAGCGGGTGTTGCACTAGTGTGTAAATGTATATAATTTTAATATAATATGTATTCGATAAAATCTGTGGCGTAGCTAGAGTGGGGGGAGGAGAACTGGAAAGTCCCCCCGGGCCCCATTTTTTTTTACATTACAAATTAAATATTATGCAAAATGCAGGGCCCCCAAAGAGGTCAAGCCCCCTGGGCCCCCAAACGATGGGAAATTCCTAGCTACGCCCCTGGATAAAATTATGTTTAGAAATATAAAGACAATCAGTCTTTCTTTTGGTCATGACATTATTATGGCATTCGTACACACTATTTATTGAAATACTTTTTAAGTTCTACACGCTATCGAACTTCTTCGTCACATCTCCCAATAGTTTTATTACATGTCGATCTGTAATAGACGTTTTCAGCTTCTACCCTGATTGCTTTACGTCACGTCCACAGGCTCCAGCTGTTAGCCGCATGTCTTGTGCTAACATGTCTGTATTACTTCTACATGCTGGTGTCATCTCTTTTCTATTTTTGTTTTCAACCCTAAACAATCCTTCAGACTACTGGTATCCTAGATAACAAAGTTTTTAGTATTTTCGCTTTCTTTCTCCGTTCGTGCTCAACCACTTTTTCTCTTGCACTTTAATAAGAAACAAAACAAAAAACTATTGCCTTCTCTCTCACCGAGGAACATCACTTGAGAGTAGTTCTGCCCAATCGAGAGAGGTAGGCCTAATTCTATTCCGACAGAAATTCTATTTTAAATTCTTTCTCTACATTATGTAAACCTCCGTGAGACCTACACACAGACTTAATGTTTCATCATTTGTAAGGAAAGTTTTTTTTTTTTAGATCGTCCGGCCAGCAGCACTCAGCCCCCCTCCCCAAACACACCTTTTGAACACACACACAATCTATTGGTGTTATTGTGAGTAGTTTTCACGGCCAATTTCATTTAAACTAGAGCTGCCGTGTTGACCGGATAGGCTTTCTAATTGGAATGATGTTTACATTTTTTAAAAATATATTTTAATGGCAGGTAAAAAAATTTCTTAATTAGAAACAAAAAAACAACCGATATTAAACATTGACTAGTTTAGAATGCGCCAAGATCGCTTATCTTATCTTATAGGCTATAAAAAAAAAAGAAGAGTACGTTCTACGCGTCATGCTTATATTGTGTATAGTCTAGAATCTAATGGACCTCATTCACCAAACGTAAACAAACAACATTCTCTCTATATGTTCTATACAAATTACGCAATACGTAAGGCTTTCACGTGATACGTATTTTTCATTATTTTATCAATATTATGATGTGTTTATTTACAATTGGTGAACGAGGTCCATTGTAAATTAGGTCTTGATCATTTAAAACAAGACACAAAACATCAATTTTTAGATCTATTAAAAAAAAATGTATCAAATGTTATTATTTTGTGAGTGTTTTATTTGAAGTGGATATATTTAGAAATCCTAGATCAATTTTTAATCAGCTTTTAACATTTTTGGAAGGGCTTCCTAAGTTTATTTACAAAAAGTTATTAGATTTAGTGGGTAATAACTCGGCTCAAACTAGTATATTATTATCAAAGATATTTCTCTTGACTTTATTATTGTTGTAATGTGTACTTAGAAATATAACCTTAATATTTCATGTCAGCGATCTTAGGAAAACGAGGACATATGGTAATGATAGGAAAATATGAAAGTTAATAGAGGTAAGTTGTTGGCCAAACTAGTTCTCCTCATCCTTTCCATTTTTTATTTTTACTATACCGGTACATTGGTTTAGGTTTCTTGCATGATTTGGATTTATTCTACTTCTTGCAGATGAGTCAATTGCACAAACTGCTAATATTTAGAGTTATTTCCCTTACTGCTGGTGTTGTTGCACTAACTGCTAGTGTCATGGGTTGTTGTATTACTTGTAATATCAGGTGGCCGAGCCTTGCTCGGTCAAATAATTTCATAAGAAAGGTTATTTACCTGAAGTCATTTTGGGATTTTTTTTTATAATTACGAAAATGAACGATCGGATAAAGACTACTAACCCGAAGAATTTTTTTTAGTGTTCTGTTTGTTCTATATGTAAATTGGTACGTTCAGACATTTAATTTTGGAATTAGTATATTCAATTATGGCTTTAGTACGAAACATCGAGTGACGCAAATTTCTACGTTATTGGGTAAAACTGCAAAGACTTTCTTCCAAGCCAATAATAGTAGGCCTACGATAGGAGGACTTAAGAGACTTGATATTTAATCGCAGTACAATTACATATAGAACAAACAGAACACTAAAGAAACTCTTCAGATTATTTTACGGGATATGTGCCCTGCTCAGCCAGACTGTCAGACTATAAGAAGTTCATACCGGCTTTTGCCATCCATCTATCCCAGTGGTGCTACTGGTGTTACAGCCCATAAAAGGATATGGCCTGCTTTTACACATCCCTCCATTCAGATATCTCATAGGCCTTTCGTCACCACACCCTAACCCTTAGTTTTTTTACTGAGGTTTATAGTTAAATAAAAAGTGGCTGCAGCGTACGCAAACTCGTTGATCGCTAGCTAGATATCTTGTCCAGTGTGAGAAAGTAAGGCGTAGAGCAACTGTGTAATCACCATTTCCTTTGTTTTGGTACGGGACATTAGACACTGAAGCATGAACACATGGTCATAATTTTACCAGCAAAATAATAATTATAATAAGGCTTGACATCAAATCCGAAGATTAATGAGGAATATACACCGCTCTACGCAATTAAAGTGTAAACAATTTATTAAGCACTTAAAACGCAATAACTAATCATACATCGGTACATTTAATTTCATGACTTTCCTTCCATAGTTCTATAATAAATCAATCTTCAATAAGATGGTGCGCAAATGTTTAATTAGGTCCATTGTAAGACAAATTTCCTTATGGACAATAAAGATTATTATTATGTTTGAAAAGAACGAGTATTCTTTCTCTGGCGGAGCCAGGGTCGAGTTTCGTTAAAGGGAGACAAAATTCATCGTATTCCCTTTATCAGTTTCCACTGAGGAATTTTCTGGTGATGTGGCAGGTCTGCAGCAGTACCGCCCTCTGACAGGCAACGAGAGTGTTCCTAGGAATGCCCAGAGCATAGAAGGTATCTGTGAGGTCAGTTGTTATTATCCCCTCGGTTGATATGACAATGGGGTATATTGTTATTTTAGATAACTTCCATAAACGCTTAATCTCCAAGCCTAGGTTCACATACTTTCGCTGTTTTTCCAGCTCAGTTTTTCTTAAGTTATGAGATAGTGGTACGGCAATGTCAATCATGACAGCGGCTTTTTCTTTTTTATCGATAAGCAACAGATCAGGGCGATTAAAATCTACTGTTTTGTCGGTCAAAATAGACCTATCCCAGTACAGCAGGTGATCAGTAGACTCGAGAACCTCTTGTGGTGAGTATTTGTAATAAGGAGGAGTATCCTTCCCGATCAAATTGTGCGTCAAAGCCAAGTGCTGGTGTATTAGCTTTGCAACTTGGTTATGGCGACCTAGGTAGGCAGATTCCGATAGGGCAGGACATCCTGCCATAATGTGTTCAATCGACTCACCCGCATTTCCACATTTTCGGCATTTGTCGACAACATTGAGTTTTAGAATATGCTTTTCGTAATTTTTTGTCCTAATTACTCTGTCTTGTATAGCTGTAACAAAGCCTTCTGTTTCAGGATAGAGATTGCCTGCCTTGAGCCATGCTAAGGAAGCAGCCCTGTCGATGTTGTCCCCATGTAATAAAGCCGGGAATTTCCCATGGAGTGTTTTTTCTTCCCATTGGCGAATCTCATGGCCTACGTCGTCCAGACCGATATTAGCATCTACATTGTGTAGGTTCAGAGGGGTCGCATCGGAGTCGTATTTGCGTAAGAAGGAAACTAGTTCGTTTCCGGAGGCGTGCAGTTTTGATCGTATTTTTGATACTTGCGTCTTACACAGTTTGAAGATGTTCTGCAATCCACCGTTTCCATCTTTCCTGGGTAGGTATAACCTTATGGTTGAGGACTTTGGGTGCAAGCATCGGAATTTGGTTAACAATTTCCTCGTCAGCCTGTCAATGTCATGTAGGTCGGTGTCAGTCCATTTAATGACGCCAAAAGTGTAGAGGAGCACTGGGACGGCCCAGCTATTTATTGCACTGATAAGGTTACTGCCAGACAGTTTGGTGTTGAGGATCTTATTAAGCCTTTGCCTATATTTATCAAGGAAGTCCTCTTTTAATTTTTTATGGTTTATCTTGGCATTCTGATTTATTCCAAGATTCTTATAAAGAGATGCAGAGTTTAACTCCTCGATGCCTTCAAATGCAATGTTGGTGTTCGCTGCCTTGCCCTTTTTAATGCTTATGATGCCACATTTGTCCAGGCCAAAAGACATACAGATATCGTCACTGAAGCATTTCACCATTTTGATTAACTTGTGTAATTTTTTCTCGGTTTCCGCATATAGCTTTAGATCATCCATGTATAATAAATGGGACACATATTTTGTACACTTAGTGTCAACCCTAAAACCGTTTGTAGAGTCTTGGAGCAGTGCAGATAGAGGGTTAACCGCTAGGCAGAACCAGAGTGGGGATAGAGAGTCACCTTGATATATACCTCTTTTTATGTGCACAGAACCTAGTTTATCTTGATTAAGGTGCAGGTTTATCTTCCAATTACGCATACAGACTTTCAATAGTTGTATTATTCTTGGATAGATTCTATGAATGTCCAGTGTTTTTAAGAGCCAATCATGCGGAACAGAGTCGAAAGCTTTTTTGTAGTCGATGTAGCACATGTGTAAATTTCTTTTTCTTTTATTCGCTTGGTGCAATACAATGCCATCAATAGTTAGCTGTAATTTACAGCCCATAGACTCTTCAATGCAACCTTGTTGTTCCTCTGCTAGTAGCTTATGGGTAGAACAAAATTTGTACATTTTATTTTTTAAAAGTGAGGTTAGTAGTTTATACACAACTGACAGACAAGTGATAGGGCGATAGTTTGATGGTTGACTCGGATCACCATTTTTGGAGAGGAGAGATGTTCTCCCTTCATTGAGGTCTAACAGCATTGAGGATGGTTCCAACAGTAACTCATTAAAGCTTGATGTTAGTGGTGCAAAAAATTGTGTATGTTGTCCGGCCCAGGAGCAGTCCAGTTGTGTGTTTTTGATATAGCTGCCGAAACTTCCTCAACCGTGAAATCTTCATCAGGCATTTCTGGAAGAAGGTTGTTTTTATTCTGGATTTCCTCGATCCAGTCAGCCTGCACATTGTAGTGTAGAGGTTCAGACCAAAGCGCTGCCCAATAGTCGGTAAACGAGCTGTGTTTTGTGCTGTCGATGTTTGGAATTTTATCAGCATCACTATCAGCTAGTTTGCGGAAAAACTGTTTTCTATTGCGCTGATATAGAGCATTGTGCTCCTTCCTTTTGGTGGTTTCGTTGTAACGCTTCAGCCTAGCTCCCTTTAATTTGACTTTCTGTCTTAGCGTATCTTTCAGACATAGTAATTGTGTGCGGCTGTGGTGGTCCGTTAATTTGATTTTAGATGTTCTTAAGATTGACCTCATTTTGTTAAGTATTCTAGCGGAGCGGTTGTCTTCAAGATATTGTCTGATTGTATCCATTTGGCTTCTGAGTTGATTTATATTCCCTTCCAGGCGCCTTTTCCATGCTGGCACATGTTGTTTTGGTCTCTGGTTGATTGGGCTTACATCATAAGTCTTTTGTCCTGAGAGCTCCGTAACTGCCACAGCCGCGCAGTATGTGGCGAGATGTACTTCAAACAAATTTCTTGGTGTTTCGAAATAGTGTCCTAAGACTTTATTTATTTCTTTGATATAAGTTGTTGTCTCTTTCTTGGTGCTTAGCTTAGGGATACGAGGTCTAGAGTTGAGATTGGTGGTTGTATAGCGGTCTATAAGCGTATTATTATTATTATTATTATTATTGATACTTTAAAACTCGTTCTTGTTTGCATTGTAGTAAGGTAAGCCTAGTGACGTAAGCAGCGTTTTTCCCGTTTACGTCATGGAAAACTTTCATTCATAAATTCTCCATTTCATTCATAAAACCTTCAAACCAAAATAAATTTTTCGATAATGAGACATTTTTCAAACCGATATAACGGTCAAACTCGAGTTTTCCCGATGTGGCCAATGAGTTCAGAATTTTTTTCTCACTAATACGCACATACCTTGAAATTTTAAAGAAAATCGTTAGAGCCGTTTTCGAAATAAAATTTATA
>JADKLZ010023080.1:0-13488 GCA_021533235.1 Biomphalaria straminea | reverse complement strand
CCGTTTTATGATGTTTCATTTTAAGATAATAATAATAATAATAATAAATTTTATCTATTAACTGGAGTTCAATAACTCATGTGGGTATGCAACCCCATCTGTGACCTACATATTTTTCCACTCCAGCATAACCCATGTCTTAGTGGTCTATTAAGATTTCCTTTTCGCCTTCTACATTTGTCCTCGGCAGCGGATATTTTTTTAGGACTATACTATTAAAATCCCAATTCTCAAATCTTCAACAGGACAAGAACTCGATAACCCTAGGATCAAAAGCCACGCTATTTACAGCTTTCCCTACATATGTCCAAACTGCACCTAATCAAATGTACCAACCCCATCCCATGTGTTGGCAAGCCCATGGCAAAGAGTCACACCGTGAAGTTAAAGGCATTGATAGCCACGAGGCAGGCCTCTACATCAGCGGTTCTCAACCTTTTTATCTCGGGGACCCCCTTTTTTTTTTTACAATGCCTCACTTATTCGCGACACCCAACAGTCAACTATTTTGTTTTTAAATATGATGTTATAAAATAATAATTATTATTATAGCTTTTTATATAGCGCTACTTTCATGCTTATAGCATGCTCAGAGCGCTTTGGTCCAATCTCATTTGTGGACCGGTGGGGGAGGGGGTATCTAGGAATTGCTTTCCCGTGCTGCCTTTGGGCGCTCAGTAAACACAACTCTGCCCGAGTCGGGTGTCGAACCTCGAGCCCCCTTCTAGGTAGCCAAGCCAAGCCAAGCTCAAGCCGCACTTAGCCTCTCGACCACGCTTCCCACCAACTGTAGACCTAGACATGCATTCCGTATGACGTACATCTATTTACATGTGTATTTCCTTTACACATTCCACACTGGTGACTATGTTCTGTATTTACACTTGATAACTAACAGGCTGTTTGAGAAACAAATATATTATTGAAATTGGTACATGACTGCAAACGCTCAATCCAGATTTGTGGAATTAAAGAGAAATGTTTAACTATTCAACCATGTCATTCTCTTAAATATCTTTCATCTTGACTTTGGATTTATGGAAATTGCAAATGGGATAAGGTAGAAGGAAATCATGTCTGTAAATGTTCTTTCTCAGAAATCGTGTTTGCAAGGTTCAAGGTCATGTTCCTCATAGAGAGCAGATATGGTTGGAAGAATGTAAATATTATTTTAGGTTACAAATGACTTTTTTTATTTCCTGGGTTAGGGTTAGGGTTAAAGAATAAAGTGACAACAACGTTTATTAGAGTAAAGTTAATTACGAGATTCACATTTCAACAGGCAGACGAAACAGTGGTGCCTTTCAAGAGTGTCCAAGAGCTACGGAGAGAAAACTGAAGGGTCAATGAACTGCATGGGAGCAGGGGCGGCCCTAGCAGTGCGCGGGGCCCTGGGCGAGTGTCATGTGCGGGGCCCCTAGCCGTAAAGGTAGACTATATATATATATGTCTTACCACATCTCGCTAACGGGCTAATCCGTCTCTAACGCTGTAACAATGATAATACAGTATGTCCGCCTCAAAGCTGTGGGCCTTATTTTTGTAACAAAACATAGCGCATTACGTAGGTACTGTTGGTTTACTATTAGCCACTCAAGTACATTATATACTGCATTTTAATTTTTCTGCATTAACAGATGCAAATAAAAAAGAAAACACTCGCCACTACTAATATTATGTCGCCTCTCTCACTCAGCAAATTGAAGCCAATAAGATGTTCTTTAAGAATAAAGTGTGCTATAGGAGCTACAGTGGTCCATTCACTTTTGAAGACCCAACTTTTGCGGAAGGGCGTTATCACAGGTTTTTATTTTTATTTTTTAATACAAACAAGGTTACAAAGACAGTTTGTGTGGAAACACAAACTCAAAATCGGCTCTTGAAGTGGTCCACCCAGGCAGATAAAAAGGCAGGTTTCAATATTTTCAGAAAGAACATCAGACTGAAATTCTATCAAAGACAAATGACAGAGTAGAATGGAGAAAGAAGTTGACAGATCTTGTGTGGTGCCCCAGCGGTCCAGCAGACCAAAGGTTAGGTGAAAGTGAATGTGAAGCTCGATGCATCCTTCCACCAGATTATGACATGCGATAATATGAAAAACTACTTATTAATTATTGTTTTAAATTATGTTCAACTTATATGCATACAAAATATATATTTTTTCTCTGTGTAAATGTAGTAGTTAGTATAACAGAGCTTAACTTAGCAATACAATTGTAAAAAAAAAATTGAAAAAAAAAAAATCAAACCTTTTGCATAAACCTGTTTAAAAAGGGGTAATTAGTCATCTCCTATATTAAAGAGCTTCCAGTGTTTGTTACTATTAATAATATAATGATGTATTTTTCTGAAAGAAACTGCTTGCATAAGTGATTTCAAAATTAGGTTTTTCGGTTTTAGAAAAGAAAAAAAAAAAAAAGCCGTTGCATCAGAACTTTGAATGGTCTAAAATATTATGATGTCGGATTTTCAATAACTTTTCTAGATTATAAGATCTAAACGGAACGGACGGACGGACAGACATACCACACAAAACTAATAGCGGCTTTTCCCCTTCGGGGACCGCTAAAAATACTCCCGCGTTTTTTTTTTTTCAACACGTTGACACGGATTTTCCAATTGACACTATGTCTTTGCACAGTAGCCAATTGGAAAAAGTAAACTTAAAATGTCATCGCCAAACTTGTTGGAAGCTGATTTGCCGAAATAGCTTTACAAGCACATCAAATGATGATACAGTTTATATCCAAAAATATTATACGTTTATGAAATTAAACAGCCTACTGCGAAAATGTGACCTTCGCATGCGGTCTTAGAACGTCTCACCAGCGACAGTAGAGAACACACTGTATAATTGTTTAGTTGTTTTTGATGCTTTTTTTTTAATAAATGGATTGCCTAATTTTTAACTACTAATAAATTAATATTAAACACTAAAATACAAGAAAATTAATAATTTTTTAACTACATTGGAAAAAAAAGTGAAAAACGCCGTACCGGTGTGACGAAAAAAAAATAGTTGCATTTGTGTTACTACAAATGTAATAAATGACGATTTCATATAAAATGTTTCATAATGCAAAGAGTAGTTCAAACTTTATCACTATGCATTTTCCTAATAAAATCCTATTAGACGTCGTTATTTATATACGAAATAAACGATTTGGATTGGTTGCTTCAACTTATGTGTTTTTATTGTGAACTGTTAAACGATGATAGCCTCTTAGACTCGGCTGTCTTTACCGAAACTGAACAGTAATTCGAAATCAAAATGTATGTTAAGAGCTTAAATAACAATTGGTATTATATATTTTCTGGGAAAATATTAAGTAACAAGTCCTTGTTTATGATCACTCATTTAGTTGGTGACAATAAAATCTCCCAGCGCGGGGCCCCCCTCAGGCGCGGGGCCTGGGGCGGTTGCCCCACTTGCCACCCCCTAAGGCCGCTACTGATGGGAGCTTCGACGCACTAGCCGCTAGTTATATGATCTTTGGCAAATAGTTATGACTATCAAGGGAGTGCTGTCATTTTGTTTATCCTGTGGTTGACCGATGGTTGTAGTGTGGTTTAACTCTTTCTCTCCGTAATTATTACCACATTCTGGTGGAATCAACGTACGTTGGTACCGTCAGTTAGGAGATAAGGAGTTAAAGAAAGCTGATTTTTCGGTGTGCAGCCGAATATCCAAGCTCACATAAGGTCTCACCAGCCACATGAGGAGGCATAAAACCCAATAGCTAGCTCATTTTACTTCAACGGACGAAGCTGTGACAATGTAGCATCTTGTAACAGGGAGATAATCAAAAATATTTACCTTAACTTGTTTTGCATTGTTGTCTCCCTTAGCCCATTAAAAAAATACTGTAACAATAATAGTAAAACAAAAACAAATTTAACTCTTTCTCTCCGTTATTATTTTTCCACGCTTTGAAGGAATGCCTTATTTTGCTCATTACTATTTCACTACCACTGTTATGATTGGGCTTCGATAGTTTTGTTGTTTGTTATCAGTAAATGTTGTATTCGGTCTAGAATAAAAGGGAAATTCATGCTCTTTTTATATAATTCAAAGTCAAGTTTAAAAAAAAAACATCTATTAAATTTGACAGGTGAAAATCAACGATGGTATCGTCGATTAGTAAAGAAAGAGTTATGCAGCCCGACGATAACACATCGCGATGCTATTTAAGGGATTCCTTATTTAAGTATCGTTTGCAACCTATGAAAGTGCTACTTTCATAGAAAAACTTTTATGACCTGCATTATTTTTTACCAGAAATAAAGACTTTTATGTACTAAATCTTCCTTAATACATATTCACGAATGTTCTGGTATCCTGCATCAATGTTACCAGATTAACAAGATGTTTTGTATCTTATTATATATCTTTTAACACAGATACTTTACTTCAAAAAAAGAAGCAGATGACGTCCTACGCGTCATGCATTTAGTCATGCATATTAACCAATCCGCCAAGTCACTGGTTTTTCTAGTTAGCTCAGGCAACCCATTTATACACTTTTGTTGGGTTACGTATATTTCTAGAGCTCCAACTTTTCCAACTTGCTCTGTTACTATACATTTTCTACTCCACAAATCTTTACTTTATAAATCGATCAATAACAATTATAAAGATCCAGTATAGATTCCAAATGGATAAGTGTGGCTTTCGTTGGATTTTGTGTTGAGAGGATTTACTATAATTGCTAGAATGGTTTTGATGGTTTTCAATTGCTCAAATCTTTCAGCACATTTATCTTTATTTTTTTTCCAGTTTCAAGTAATTATTGTCAAGAGTTGCACTGGTTTTACCGCGACATTGCTTTAAACCAGTGATTCCCAAAGTGGTCCATATGGACCCCCAGGGGTCCACGAGGACTTCAAAGGGGTCCACGAAAGTGAAAAAAAGAATTGGGGGTCCATGACATGCAAATGGGGGTCCACGAGAGTGGATCTCATTTAAGGAGGAATTGAGTTTAATATAAATCTCACATTAATGAAATCAAATATATCATACAAATATACATTATTTATAGTTTATAATAGTTAGGCCATTACATTTTTTATTGTATTATTGGAATGAAAAACATATTTTAAATTTTAATACCTCACTTAACGGTCCACCAGACTAAGGGATAGGTAACAGGTAAATAGATTAATTTGGTCTAAAGATAACTAATATTTAACATGGCTAAATCATCGAACTTATGTTACCTATCTGTCTTTTAATTAACAACAACAACCTAAGCTGCAGGATCGTTTGAGACAAATCCACCCTGATAAGATTTGAAAAACTATTGAACACTACATAATGTCATTGTGAAAGATCTACAATTGACAAAATATTTGCTTTCAAATTTAGTGTTATTGTTGTTGTTGAGCTTTAAAAGGTCACACATATGTTTTGTACAAAATCTATTGGATTATGTGAATAATTACATCCATGCGAGCAGGCAAGGTGACCACCGAACGTCAGTCCAGGCATAGTGAGTTGTTCTATTTAGGAGGCATCAGAGTTTGTCAAGCTTTGAAGGACTATTTTTATATTAGTCAAGAAAAAAATGTAACTGTTAGGTGAACTTTGCTGATTTGCTAGCCTGATAGCCGTTAGCTCCAGTGCTCCTATTTCTTCTCTGTGTTTGTCATAGAGATTAAATTATTTTTTCTCCATTGGGCCTTCAGTGAGAATTCCAGCTCCTTTGTTTGTGGTGGCTTTCTGAGAACAATCCATGAAAACTATTAGGGCAATGGTATAGTAGAAGAGTTCACTAAATTCTTGAGCTCTGTTGGAATATAGCTAAATATTTCTTTCTTCTAATGTAAGTTTTGCAAACGACATATTTCTGCAAACAATATATTTCTGTATACAGCTGACTTAGTCAACCTTGTCTGGTAATGATGTATTTTTTTTAAATTCAAATTATTATGGCTCAAGAAATCCACGAAAAACAGCACTTTGTGAAACCTTTCACTAAAACAACAAATCTCAATATGAAAAATAATCTCCGTAGCAATGGAAGTCGAGCTTGCAGACTTTTAAAAACAAAAAGTTGCCAACGTGTTTAGTGATAGTAAACGATACATATTAACAGTTACATATCAATTCTGCTAATAAATTTATTGTAAAAAAAATGAATTGAACCTAAAATGTAGTTTTAAATTACTTTTTCACTGGTTGGAAATTATTTAAACAAAATGTGTAATTTGAAATTGATGAATTTTCAAAAACTTAAACAGGGGGTCCACGGAAATCCAGATAACATGTCAAGGGGTCCTCGAGACAAAAAAGTTTGGGAACCACTGCTTTAAACGATTTGGATATGCTGCTGGGCCGCTCCAAAAAGACAATCTTCAAAATAAACGAATTCTACTGTAACAGAGGCTGGGTTTCCCTTCCCTTACAGTTTTAAATTCGGCTCATTTAATTTTGCTGTTATATCCACCATAAAGTAAAATTTTTGCAACCATTAATCGTTCTCGAATTCAGGGTAAATTTATCATTCAGCTTTTATCATTTCGGAATTATTTAACTATTTCTCTTCGTAAATTAATTTTCCACGTTTCAAAGGATTTCTTTCTTTTGCTCATTAACTCTTTCACTCCTCTGTTGTCCCTTTATTTTTTTTCCAATTCTAAACTAATATGTAAAAAAAAATTCATCTACGACCTTGATACATTATTATTCTGTTCTAAAGATACATCAGTAACAAATAAATAAGTTTGTTTTCAACTATATGACCTTGAAGCGCTTACGTTACTTGACAGTATTAAACATTGAGAAGATAATTGGCTTCTAACTCTTCTAGTTTAGACAACAAACACTAAGTCACAGCCTAACTTCACACTGGTGAAGACGCCCACTTGTTTATACATAGAAACAGAGTCATCTGAGAGCTTCCACAGACAGTGACGTCACGAGTCACGTGGTAGGGTGGGCTGAAAAGCGAGTACAAGTGACTGAAAGATTGAATCGGTATCTAATCCTCTTTAATTCATAACGATTTTTAAATGTTTTACTTATTTATTTATTTTATAAATAATATTTGCTTATGGAACTAAAGAGCCGCAGCTTCACATCCAAAGAGCCGCATGTTGCTTGCGAGCCGCAGGTTGCGACTCCGGCTCTAATAACGCTACGGAAAAAGGAGCTTTGGTAAAAAATTGTCCTAGCATATGGAACTGTGCTACACCCGTTACGTCAGTTGACTCATAGAGACCAAATGAAAATAATTCAAAATCAGCTCTGTCGTTCTTTAATTGTTAAAGCAAGCTGACTGACATGTCATTTATTCTATCTGCAACAGTGTCACTAGTTCTTTGAAAGCTTTCTCCTTTTTTTCTGAATACATGACTTCGGCTTTAACGAAACACTACTTCATAAAATCACATTTATTAAAAAGGATTTGAAATGGCATGCAATGAAGTTTGACAAAATGTAGCTTGCTTTCACTGCAGACTCACCCTCGTTTTTCAGTTAAACAAATACAATTTTCCATTCAAGTAGCTCTTGCTTTCCAGCGTAATAGTGTAACATTAATTTTATATTTCTTTAGGTGGCCAAGCGGGCCGCATGTAAAGAGGTATAGGCCGCATGCGGCTCCCGAACACCTAGTTTGACATGCCTGATCTAGGCATCATCTAGGGCAGGGGTGGGCAAAATACGTTACGCGGGCCACATGCGGCCCGCCGAAGTGTTTTATGCGGCCCGCGAAAACCTAAATAAATCAAGTGTTCTCACACATTACACATATAAAAATAGACGTATATTAAAAATAAATAAATGTAAATATCTATAAAAAAAATTATAGAAACTTTTGATTCTTATCACTTACAATGAAGAGGCTAAAGAAACATTGTCTCTAAATGTCCTAAAAAGTTTAAAGTAAACCAATATTATATTTAATAGCAATATTTCGATATATTCAGTAAAACACATAAGCCCAGGCGAGTATTTATTCAATGCTATGAAGAACTGTGTTGAAAGAGTTGGGTTGGCTTGTACAAGATGGCAAGGGTAACAACTGATGGAGCTTTGACTGAGAAAAAAAACCTTTTTAATAAAAAAAAAGAAAATATCCCAACCATAATTTAGTAGCTTCATACTTTATATAAAGCTACATTGTATTCATGCGAATTATAGTACCTACATTACAAATGTATTGAAACGTTTAACAGGGGCTGTCTCTAGGCATAGTTAATGTATGTAGCTAGCTGCTAAGGTCCATGATTGTTGGGGGCCCCGCTCAGGAAATATAATGCGATATTATGGAAAAGAAATAGAGAAACTTGTATTCAATGTTATTGTTCGAAGTACACTAGGTATTTAATAAATTGTATAATTTGAGCTTTTTCCTTTTGTATTTTGCTATTTTATTCGGGGCCACCAAATTTAGTTCGCCAATTATATGATATATATGCGCCCGCCCAAGCCCCAAATATTATCACAACAATAATGCTGCATATCCCTGATCTAGGGTGTGTTAACTATTTCCTATTTGTTATTTCCTTGGTGTATTGGTTAGAACAGAGTGACAGCCCTTGGGAAGTTTATTATTGTTGTCAGAGGCTAGAGTTTGGAGCTGCGGGTCTGTTTTAATTTTTTATAATTATGCCTATTCAGGGCCGGTGCTAGCCATTACGGGGCCCTATGCGAAACGGATTGCGCTTGTATTAGAAAAAAAATGTTTTTGCATTTTATTACTTTTTAATAAGTAAAATATCAGGATCACGTTAGCTTTATGAGCCTTGAGCGTAGCGAAGTCATACAGTACATCATCAACATTTTTTTGTCCTATATAGATCAGGCTCAAAAGCAATAGCAAGTTGTTCAGTATAATTGTAAATTGTGTACCTCAAGTGATTGAATAAGATTGTAAATTTGAATTTATAAGAGTTCACTTAAGTTAACTGTACCTGTATTTACATCGTCTTTGTGTAGTTTCATTATCGTGCTTGGCTCTTAAATTTAATTTTAACTCTTTCTCTCCGTTATTATTTAACAAGTTCTGATGAAGTCAACGTTGGTATCGTCAGTCAGGAGAGAAAGAGTTAAGAAAGCCATAACATCGGAGAGTGGAATTGAGCTTAACAGGCAGTTAATCTAGCAAAAACAAGAAACCACAAGCAACGATTCAAACAAGGCTACCAAGTAGTTTCAGAAAAGGTCACCAAAATGCTCAGACAGGAAAAACAATCATTTTACAATAATCTTGCTGAACAAGCAGTCTTAGTTTCAGTTTTCAGTTCTGTTTCCAGTCTACTTCTCAATTTGGACTATTGAACTGAGATGTCTTCTTGGGTTCTCTGCCTGGTGTTCGTTTGCAAGGCTGATGTTACAGATTCCAGACTGCGGGTTGCTTTGGACAGACCTGTTGATGTTTCTGAAATTCTGAGCTGTTTTGGCTGTGAACTCTGATGCTGACTGTTTTGGTGTCATCTTGCTTAAAAGATAGATCTATGTGTGTTGTGAACTATATACTGTACAAGTTGATTACATATTATCTTAGATAATAGCAAATTATTTACTCGTAATTAAATCACAATCATTGTATGTTCATATCATATTATCTTCAATTATATTTGATTATCATTATCATTGACTCAGACACCATTTCATTGTAGATATTTTCATTAGAATAAATTATTTAATTTTATTTAAATCATCACACGCATAGTTTATTATTTTATGTATAACTGAATGTGTATGGTGTAACTGTCGGGCTGAACTTGGGCCTTAAAATACTAATAACAAGATTTATAATTTAATTACAACAAATACACATCTTGTAATTAACATTAGCTATAATTAGTATAATACCCTGACACATTTTAACATTAATATTCTGTAATAAATAAATACAGCAACACTTTATAAATATTCAGTAATTTCATTCTACAAAGACCTGACAAGTGTAACAAGTGGAACTGATGTAGACATTAAACGTCGTATAAATCTAGCGCGTCAGACATTCACACAGCTAAAGTCAACCTGGAAATCTCTTCACATCTCAAACAAGACTAAAATAAGAATCCTTAACTCTAATGTCAAGGCTGTCCTACTGTATGGTTCTGAAACATGGAGAACAACTGAAGCGACAACCAAAAAAGTACAGACCTTCATCAACAGATGCCTGAGAAATATCTTAAAACTACACTGGTACGACAAAATAGAAAACACCAAACTGTGGGAGATGAGTGGACAGAAAAATATAGAGGAACAAATCTTAGGAAGTGGAAATGGATTGGCCTTTACTCTCAGAAAGGATACCAGCAACAGAACTAGGCAGGCTTTAGAGTGGAACCCCCCAGGGAACAAGATCTAGAAGGAGACCAAATAGAACATGGCGACGAAGTATACTAGAGGAAGCCGAGGGGACCGGAAAGAGCTGGGAAGCCATCAAAAAACTAGCAAGAGATCGTGGAGAGTGGTGTTTTTGTCGAGGCCCTATGTTCCATGAGGAACTAGCAAGAGATCGTGGAGAGTGGCATGTTTTTGTTGAGGCCCTATGTTCCATGAGGAACTAGCAAGAGATCGTGGAGAGTGGCATGTTTTTGTTGAGGCCCTGTATTCTACGAGAAACCCAAAGGAACGATGATGATGATGATGAATAACATAAATAAGAACTTTGTATGGAAGGTCAGGGGTCAAGGCTATTATTTGATGTTCTTGAACCCACATTTCAATGTCATCCGGTTTATCCGTTCGTTTTGTTTTCAATAACAGATTGTTTTTTTTTTCTTTTAATGTTCATGAGTTGTTTTATTTCTGTTTTTTTTTTTAGCACTTGCATTTTACAGTACTTTTATTTTACTGTACTTTTATTTTACTGTATTTTTATTTCACATTACCTTTATTTCACAGTACTTTTATTTCACAGTTCTCTTATTACACTGTGCTTTTATTTTACAGTACTTCTATTTCACAGTACTTTTATTTTACAGAACTTTTATTTTGCATTCATTTTTACAGTAATTTTATTTTAACAATATGAATTTTATTTTATTTTACAGTATTTTTTTACATTAGTTTTTTTTTTTTACAGTATTCTACCGTACTTCTATTTTAATTTACTTTTATTTTAAAATAATTTCGATTTAAAAAGTATAGAAATTGGCTCTAGCATTATTTATACAATAGAAGGAATTTTTTTTTCATTATCGGATTTTTTCTGACGATAATGTAACATTATAATGTACCCCGTGTTTTTTAAACCATTGTAACAAACTTTTTTTTTACTAATTACACAAATTACTTTGTATATGTAAAAATAAAATTCTGAGAAGACCAGGATTTGAACTCAAGATGTCCAGTTCTCATGCCGGTCGCTCTAACAAATCTTACTGTGTAACAGAAAAAATAATACAATAAAATAAAAACAAATGAATAAAAGCCACACAAGAGAAACTGATTCTTTTAGACAATTTTAATTAAATAGATACAATCTCTGGCCTTTTTAGGCATCTTAATTTTCTTTTTTAATTAGGCCAGAAGGTCAGGGTCATTGGCGTCCGACAGGTCAACATGATCCACATCACGCCCAAACCTTCCACCACCGATGCCGTAGTCACCGTAATTTCTCTTTCCCCACCTGCCCCCACCTAGACCGTAGTCGTCTGTCCAATCACCCTGACGCTTGACCATCATTCCGTATCGATTAAGGAGAGCTTTGGACAGAGCGTCTTTGTCCACTCCGGCTTTGGAATCGACGGGATCCTGCAGTTCTGTGACAATGTCCCCGGAGGTCTGGTGCGCTAGCTGACTGCTGTCTATGTCCTTGAGTTTACCTAGAAGCGACACCAGTTGTTTAAAATCTTCGCGTCTGCTTTTGGGCGGATGAGCGTACGTCGCGCATGCGTAAAAAAGAACGATGGCTAAAGCTATCACGTGCGACTCCATGATTTCCGATTTCTTTTTTTATAACAAGGATGTGTTGCTATTATTGTACCAAAATAGGATTTTCCCCAAAAAAATAATGACGTCAGAAGAACAATACTCTCGATTGAAAAACAATTTTTTGTCACTTGTAAAAATGAAGCTCTTCTACTTGAAAAATTATATAATGTCCCTTGAAAATCTACAGCTCTGCCCCCAAAAGTCGGTTACTGTTCAATGGACTATTGCTTGACTTGTATTGCAAATTTTAGTTAGCACCAACAGCAAACGTACTCTTGAAATGAGAGTTGATTGAGTTGTTTCCCTTCAGGACTGATATCTGTGGACAAGAAAACGAAACACAAAGTCAATGTCTAATTAAAACACGCTACACATAATGAGAAATTCATTGACTAGGGATAATGAGCAGGACATTTGATTGAAAGGGGAGGTAAGCATTTCACTTAACGATGACCATTCAAAAAAAAGGTTGTATTTTTGTTTGTACCAACAAACGTTTGTTTGAACCAGGTTAAATGTAAACAGTTAGTGACCTGATTTAAGGGAGAGAGGGAGTGGGAGGAGAGAGGGAGTGGGAGGGAGAGAAAGAGGGAGAGAGAGGGAGAGAGGGAGAGGGAGGGAGAGAAAGAGGGAGAGAGAGGGAGAGAGGGAGTGGGAGGGAGAGAAAGAGGGAGAGAGAGGGAGAGAGGGAGTGGGAGGGAGAGAAAGAGGGAGAGAGAGAGTGGAAGGAGAGAGGGATTGGGAGGAGTGTATACGCATGACTGACTAATTAATATTAAATCTGCATTCTCAAACTTGTTTTTCAGAAACTCAAGTAGAACATTATAACCATAAAATTGAGCACTATGTTCTCCCAATATATACAACAATATATATACAAATGCATATACACAATACTATTCTAAATGAATATAACGGGGCTAGTATACCATTTGAATACCCTACAATCCATAGGGCAGAAGATGTAAAGGTCATCTATTCCTCTGGACTAAGGTCAAAGAAGGTGTCATGTGGCTAGCACTACGACCAACCGTTTTTACTTTCCCCCAACCAATGTCAATAGAACAGGTTTAACGCACTAAAGATCCCGAAATTAAAAATCCAAGTCTTCACCAAGATTCGAACACAGGACCCCCCCCCCGGGGGGGGGGGGGGGGGGGGGGGGGGGGGGGGCAACGAGCCAATGTATCGCAAAATACGACAAGATACAATTGACGGGGCAGAGGAAAAAAAAAAGGGGATAGTGGGAAAGACATAAAAAGAGAAGAAAAAGAAGGAAGAGATAAAAGAGAGAGATCAAATACAAACTAGTAAAAGTGCCCCTTCTTCTCTAGTGCCATCAGAGCATGGAATAAGTTGCATGAATCAGCCAGGAAAACCAACGACTTAGAAAAAAAAACAAGATGCATGACTTGATTCACACATGAATTGTGTATGTTGTGAAGTAACGTCTGTAACCTATAAGAAGAGAGAGATGATGAGAGATGGTGAGGGAGAGGGAGGGAGAGGGAGGGAGAGAGATAGGGAGTGGGAGGAGAGAGGGAAAGAAAGAGGGAGAGAGAGGGAGAGAGAGGGAGGGAGAGAGAGAG
>JADKLZ010023072.1:0-13812 GCA_021533235.1 Biomphalaria straminea | reverse complement strand
CTCGCCTCTGTCAGTCTGGTTAGTACAAATGTAAATGTTATTTCTACCACTTCTCATTCTTGGATCAAGTTTTTTCTCTCACAAGTTGAAACTTTCAACAATTATTTATTCATGATGAAATGTTAAAAAAATTGACTTATCAATACATTATTGGAACTTAATTATTTTGTTTGATATTGGATAATGGAAATAACTTCTACATTACTGAGAGATATCGTTGTAAAGTGCGGATTTCTTCCAAGCTTTGTTTTCAAAAAAGGATTTTTTTAAACAGAACTTTGTTCAATATACATTCCCATCAGGGCCGGTCTTAGGCCACTACAGCCAATGCGGCCGCAGTGGGCCCAGCGCTTTCATAGGCCCCGCGCTAATTCAGGGTGTATTTATTAAATTGCACAATGTATAGGAAAAACTCCTGGAAATCTCCTGAATTTATTACAATTACCTGAAAACTCTTTAAAATTTTCCAGAAAATAGACAAAAATGTCGTTTGTGGGCTTCATTCATTGCGGAAAACGTCATTCCTACGTGCGATAAAAAAAAAAGGCATTGTCAGCTTTCATGTAATAAAATGTAATGATGGGGAGAACTTTCACTTTATTAACTTTTATAGTCACTGACATATAAATATGCCATTGGTTACAAGGTTCGTGAAGTACAGATCGCAATTTTTAACTCAGTCAAGTCGAATTTTTTTTTCTTATATAAAATCTTAATTTTCACTTATTATCCTTATTCCCACACAGATTAGGCCCCGCGCAATCAGTTTCGCATAGGGCCCCGCAATTGCTAGGACCGGCCATGATTCCCATAAACGGTTTAATGCATTTATAAACATTTAAAAAATAAAGAAAGCTATTCTTACAACCAATAAGCCCTCTGAGATGACCTGTTGAAATAGAAGTTAATGGTTACATATTTTCCTTTCCTTTTCGTCGTCTGAGTTTGTCCTCGGCAGCAGATTTTATTTTGGTCTCAAATGTGTATCCCGCGGCCTTCGTGAGTGACCTCCAGCTGTCTCGTTCCGACGCCGCATGCAGCCAGGTGCTCTCTTCTATGTCAGCTAAGGAAAGTTGACGCCTAAGCTGGTCTTTGAAGCGTTTCCGTGGGGCGCCTCTGTATACGTCGACCACCTTTTAGCTCACCAAAAAAAGACTGCTTTTGGCATACGTTTGTCTCCCATTATACGTGCCCTGCGGACAATGGTTTTGCTTGCCGTGATTGTGGCAAAATATGTAGGTCACAGCTGGGGCTGCACAGCCAAGGGAAATACTGTATTCCTCACTAATCTTCGGACTCAAAGACAAGCCTTATTATTTTCCTTTCCGTAATGAGTGTGAAGGGAAAAGCATTTGATTGAATATTATAAATGTGCATCAGATCAGCACTAATCCCCAACTTATATACCCAATAGCTGTTGTATAATAAATGGTAATTAATTGATAATCTTAAAAAAATAAGATCAGAAGTAATTAATAAAAATTTTATATAATGTATATAATGTACAGAGGAGTATATTTGAATTAGAATTTATTTCAAATCAGACAAAAACATTAATTGCTAAAACATACCCTTAAGCTTTATAAGGATCAAGAACAATTAAAGCTATTATAGGATCATAAATGTATGTTTGCAATATAAAAAAAAAAGTAACTATTAAATAAAAGATGTATTAACTCAATCAAATTTAGGCTAAAGTTCACCTGAATAAACAATATAAGCAGATTGGAAACAGTTTGGTGTCAGTCATAATAAGACTGTATCTGGAACGAAAATGACTCTTTCTGTTTCTAAGAATGTATCGCTCTAAGAGATTGGTCAACTCAGTTTTTACTTAACAAAGAATGTGTCGCTCTCAGAGATTGGTCAAGTCTGTTTTTACTTAACAAAGAATGTGTCGCTCTCAGAGATTGGTCAAGTCTGTTTTTACTTAACAAAGAATGTATCGCTCTCAGAGATTGGTCAAGTCTGTTTTTACTTAACAAAGAATGTATCGCTCTCAGAGATTAGTCAAGTCTGTTAAAGTAGGCCTACTCACTTTGTATTTCCTACAAATTGGTCACTCGGCTGAAGATACAGAGTGCTGGAATGTTGACCTCTGTCCAAAAGACATAAATACCATATGGAACAAAACGTTGACACCCGCAGAGCTGCACTCCAAGTTCTGTCCCCAACTTTGCCATGATGACGAGAAATCAATCAGCTCTAATTGGACGTGCTTCAGCGTCAAGTGCTTTCGTTGTGACTGCACCACACCGCGGTGCACGATCTATGGTACGTGTTGTCCGGGTGTAGAAGCGGGTCTAACTTTGGGTGAAAATTACCACCGGTTTCGACCGAAGGAGTTGAGGTGCGAATGGTCACCCGGGGATTTTTTTCTCCACGTGAGGTCCTGTCCCATGAGATACAGGGACGTGGACATTCAACACAAGTGTGAGGTCAATGACTACGACTCGGAATACCTTCTGGAGACTAACACCAGAGTTAGCGATGACATTACTGGTGTATCTTACTACAACAAATACTGTGCTATTTGTAACGACATTCACGTGGTAAGTCAATACTATCTGTCATACAGTCATATGGTAAGTCAATACACGTAGTTTGCTATCTGTAATACAGTCATATGATAGGTAAATCTACGCACTTTGCTATCTGTAATACACTCATATGATAAGTCTATACACGTAGTTAGTTATCTGTAACAACTTTCAAGTAGTAAGTCTATACACGTAGTTTGCTATCTGTAATACAGTCATACGATAAGATAGTTGACTTTAGTTCATTCATTCATTATATCTTGTTAGATGCATCTATAACCAGGCCCGACGCCAATGGTTGTGGATGGTGGGGGACAAACGTGACTATAGCCTGAAATCCTAATTGAAGCTCGGACCCTTCGGCTTTTTTTATGCTGCTGTTATATGTACCTAAAGGTTTTTAACATGTGGGGGGAGGAAGAACGCACTCATGCATTCAGTAGTCTGGGGAGCGAATATTTCTGGGGTCGAGCTTGATACAACTCACAACTTTAAACAAGTTAAAAGTATTTTGTAGTCCAATGTTCTTTTAAAAGAATGTACTTTTTACAATTCCTCTTCTTAGGTTGCCTATTCTACATTGAAAAAACAAACAAGTATTATTTTAACAACTTGTTTTTACACATCTACTTTATACATCTTGCCAACCTTTGTAATAGCGATCACGATACTTTCACAAAACTAATGAATGATAGGGGAAAACTCTTGCCCGAACCGTTAAAATTTTGTTGAAGTATATCAATCTAATATTTAAGCTTGGTCCAGAGTTCTAGACCATCTTTCTCTTGAACAGACATACGTAAGCTTGTATTCCCACAAGTCTTCATTAAATAAGTAAATAGACTTTTTGTGTACTGGATCTATAGGCCTAATAGTATAAGTCATTAAACTCTCAGTAGATGTAGACATTCACCTAGGGCAGGCTAAAAATGTTCTTTTTTTTTGTTTTGTTTTCTTTTCAAATTTATCATTTATTTGTTTATTAAGAAATATCTGCAGCTTCTTAAAGAAGGTATTATCTTTTTGTCGTAACTAGTTATGTGTTACTTCTTAGTGCTAATTATTTATTTTGATACCATTTTTTTTTTTGTCTTTTGTTGTCCACTTAGTTTACACCCTGGGCTATCTCGATCTACTGTGTTCACTACCTTGACCTGTACAAAGCTACCAGTGACCAAGACCTATTAAGGCTAAGCCTTGAAACACCAAACTGTCAACAGAGAGACATACCAGCACTTATGAACTACTGGACATGTAAGAAAGACTGGTACGGGAGCGTGATAGATTCATGCAATGTCAGCGGAACATGGGTTAATTATGATTCAGACATTGAAAGCAACTGTTTGACGAGCTCCAATGACCTTACTAAACGCGTATCTATAGGTATTAGCGTTTACAAGAATATCTTTTGTGCCATATGTAATTTAAGGCACGCCGCCTACCTTGATTGTACCAGCACAGATTCTAATCATGAAGTCATTCCTCTGCCTCCGTTTTCGCTATTACTAAATATTAGAAATAATTATGTGAACAATGGAGATGTGGTCAGAGCGTTCCATGCTTGTTTGGACGAGTTAGGTTCGAGTCCTGATTGTCCTTTAGTTCACTGCTCGGAAGGTAAAGTCTTGTATAGCGATACCTGCATCACAGCGCTACCAAAAATAAGAGGCTTAGGCTATAGTATTGTGGGTCTGTATCAATTTCATAATATGAGCTACTTGAATGAGAATTTGCTTTCAACAAATATCTTGAGCGACATAGTGGAAAGTCTTAATTCTTGGGTCAATAATATAATAGGAGAGTGGGCTGTAGAAAGCAACGTGTTGGTCACCACAGCCGCTTCCGGTACTTTTAACAAGACGGCACCCTGCTGCTTGACCAACGGCTCAAACAATTTGCAGTTACTTCCGCCCACGACCTTGATGGAAAAAGTTTTATCTAAATTGGTTTTCTCTGTCAGAATTGATTTTATCGCCAACAGTTTTTACGGGCGGGATGAAGTGGAAAGATACTTCACTGGCGTCTTAACGAAGGCAGAAATAGAGCTTAACGTCAGCGGCGTTTCCATTTTTCTGAAATATGTTTCTGATGAGGTAACAGATCCGATGATATTATGCAAAGCTAAAGGAACAATTTGTTTTACCTCAGGCCTCACTCAACAACCAAGTGTTATGCTCTTAAATCAAGTTTGGAGCGCAAAGGATAACTTTATAAGATTGAACGCTATGTCAACGTGCCCCCATGTTATTTACAATCATAGTCATTTTAACGTGAGAGTTGTGGACCCTAGGACGCCCTGGAAAAAACAAATTAGTTTGCACCTACGGGGAGTAACTCTCGACTTTACGTCCCATACCGAGCTCGTTAGACTCAGCGTTAATGGTTATCAAACTTTGCATATTTGCTATGATCTATTAAAAGATAAAATGGCTGATCCAAAAAGAGATGGCAAAGTCCATAGGATTCATTTCTCTCAGTACGTTTTAACAGTAGTCTGCCTTTCCGTGTCCATGTTCTGTCTTTTGTTGACAGTGTGTACATATCTCTTCTTCTCGGTTCTACGAAACGTGGCGGGACTGCATAACCTCTTTATCTCTTTGAGTCTTTTGCTGGCTCAGGCTTCACTGCTGCTAAGTGTCCACGTAAAGCTCCACGGCGCGGCCTGTACTGCTGTGGGTATCATGACCCATTTTCTTTGGCTGACCACCTTTTGCTGGAGCTTCTTCTGCTGCTATCACATGTATTCTATATTTAAGTCCACGAACCGAACAATCTTTGCCAGTCCCCACATAAAATGGTTAATGGTGAAAAGAATCATTATCAGCGTGTTGGTTCCCTTAGCGATAGTTTCCAGTGTTATTGCTAGCGATTATTTCTGTTCTGGGGGTCAAGAATTGGGCTACGGGAGCATCTCCTGCTATCTCAACTCTGCTAATCTAGTTCTTATCTCTCTAGGGGCGCCAATGGCATGCGTCTTGGCGCTCAACTTATACTTCTTTCTCTCCTCTGTTTATGAGATTTACAAAATACGAAAGCTTCAACAAAACGCGAACTTCAAGAAAGACGAACGCCAGCAGATGTGCGTGTATATGAAGCTATCGACACTGACCTGTATGTTCTGGGGAGTTGCTATACTGTCTGAGGCTCTAGACAATGATCCGCTGAGGTTTCTCTCCATTATAATCAACGGACTCCAGGGTCTCTTTATCGCGATGTCTTACATTGGCAACAGAAGGGTATTAACTCTCTACGTGCAGTGGATGGGCCGTTTGCTAACGTCCCCTGCATCTGATGACATTGGGACTTACAATTATAACTAGAAGTATTTTATTGCACAAGATATTATTTCACAATTTTTCTAGTTACATCAATCACAACACAATAATATCCAAGACAAAATGCATGACGCGTAAGGTGTAATGATCTTTTTTTTTTTTTTTGTAGTAACGTCTGTATGATATAAGATAAAAAACAGGTTGATTTTAAGTTCTTGTGAATATAAATGTTGACCATCTTAAAACATTGGGAAATACGTGAGATAGAGGAGAAAAAATGAAATAAAAATCTGTTTAAATTTGATGCCGTTTAAAGATTCATTCTTTAAATAATCCCATTCTCTTATCTCTCTCTCTCTCTTATCTGACTTTCGTTGTAAGGGTGCCGTGGCAGCTCAAGTAATCAAACCCTTTTTTCTTGGTCAGCAGCTGGTCAGGCAGGTCCATTTGTTTACGTTGTCCTGCCAGCTTTTCTTCGGACAACCCTTTATTCATGCTACTTCCACCGTACCTTTAAGGATGTTATTATTAACCAATGGCTTAAATTCTGCCAAGTCACGTGGTTTTCCTGGCTAGCTCAGGCAATCCATTCCATGCTGTATTAGCACTAGGGAAGAAGAAGCTTTTGTACAAATTTGTCCTAGCATATGGAACGAGGAATGTGCCTTTAATTGCGCTTGATATCCTAACCTGGGGTCCTGGTTTTCGAATTAAAGTGAAGACCTCATTAACCGTTGGCTTAAGAAAAAGATAACCTTAACATCATCGGCGTAATAGATCGCAGGGTGTAAAAGGGGAACATTACTATCTTTTTTACTTGTATGTACATTCTCTTTTATAAATGTGTTTGTAGTTGTCAATATAGTGCTCAGATATTGTTTTTTATATTATTTTGAAATTGTAAATAAGTATTCAGAGTAAAAAGAAATCTTAGCCATGCACATCATTTACCACTGTTTCATTAGTCATTTGACGTGACATGTTGATGTCATTGAGATTTTCATCACTTTTCACCGTTCTGTCATTTAATTATTGTCAGTCGTGCTGATTGGCTTTTGACATGTGACACCTTCATATGTATAATGTAATGTAGGTAATGGATATCTTACATTAAAATGTAATCAAAATATGTATACAAATAAACATTTTAGTCCTACAAAGTATTGCCTCCAAATTATATAAGACAAAAACATCTAGTATATATATATATATATATATATGTGTGTGTGTAATAATGTAATTATTGTCCCTTTTGTCGAAGCAGTATTTTTTTTTGCTTTAGTTACAAATAAGATCCAACCAATATGGACGACGTAAAAATAGAGAAAAAAGTCCATAAATAAATTTAAGCTAATTTAACATAGTTGTTGTTGAAGGTAGAATGGAGTCTTTTCTTTCTTTAAGAAATATGTTCTTTCCAAATATACTGAGAGTACAGTCCAGGTCGATCATCACCTCGGATTTTGAATTATTATATATTACAGTTATAATGAAAATAATCAAAATATTTTTTTAAAACATGGGGGTTTGGGGACACGTCCATTGCCAGAGGAGGACAGAAAGGAGCACAAAGCTTTACAATAATGGAAAAGAAGAAAAAAAAAGCAAACTTGGAAAACAAAAAGTTTAAAATGTTCATTGATAAAACATGGATAAATCGAATACTGAAAAACTTCTATACCAGCGTGAAAAAGAAAGGTTTACTTGTATCCCCCCCTCTTTCTCACGCCGCCTCCAAACAAAATGATTTACATTCGCCCCCTCCTCCGGCCGTAAAATCGAGCAAATAAAAATCAACTTGGTCTCTTTATGTCGCTCAAACGATTTCAAATGTCATGATCCACGTGTCAAAAAACAACAAACATTATTTCCATCATTCCTCCATACCTTCTGAACACATGACAATTCATCGTTTATCAGTGAGTTCATGGATATAAACCAGAAGATACGCAAGACTGAATTTGATTGTTGAATAACATAATTGATAGAATTTGATAGGTTAGGTGTAAGTAGAACCCCAGCATTTTGACACTTTTTGGCAATGACTTTAAATGTTTGTAAAATGTTTTACAATTTTCGGATGTTCCTTCAGAGTTGAAAATAATCTACTTCCTATTTCAAACCTCCCGGAAGTTGACGGCTGATGGAACCGTCAGGGTATGAACCCAAGACCGTCGAGACGACCAAACGACAGTCCAGGGTGCAAACCACACAACCAGGTGAACAGAAGACGCGACATGTCTTCCTTTTGTCGGAGGTCTGGTAACCCAAAGTTAGGCACTTCCGCGGTGTCTAATGTAAATAATTTAAACGGAGGTAACACTCAGCGAAACTCAGTAACACCGGCGTTAGTCGACGCTGATACTGAATGTTGAACAAGAAGTTTAAAAGGTCATAAAAGGCTTCCTATCTCTAAGGCATCCTGGAATTAGTCTGTTTACGTCGGCTGATATTTAGCTCTGTCTAAAACCTAGTCTAGTTTTTTACTAGTCACGCTACTAAGTAAAAACTTCCCGTTTCCGAAACAAATAATTAATTCGTAATCGTGCCATAACACCAAACTACTTTTAAAAAATACTATAATTAGAACTTAACATTTCTCCTAAATAACTTATATACTGCGATAATTTGTTGTTACGGATGATATCCAAGAGTTATAAAGATAATGATAAATAATTATATTTTCAGAAAAAAAAAAGTTTTGTGTTTTTTTTTATTCTGTCGTCATCTACCAACAGGTGTTTTTCTCTTGTTCAATGTTGCCAAACGTCTGACTAGGCTTGAGTTTGCCAAACAAGATGGCAGAGAGGAAATGAGTTCATAGGTTTCTAAACCGTCTTCATAGGTTTCGTCATCATCAGCGAATTCTTCTGGGTTTAATTCTCTCAGTTGGTGTAGCATTCCCCTTTCTTTCAAAGTACCTGTAAACCACAAAAAATCAAAGTAGGCCCAATCACATTTCTCATTCAACAGATTCTTAGAGGGAACTTTGTCAAGTACAATCACACTACTTCATTCTTCACTAATATAACATGTTTTTAGATGTGTCATTATTATCAAGTGCGTCTTTAGCTTAAAAGGAGTAGGCAACACCACAAACAGCATGATCAGGGTCTGCATTTCTAAAGTCAAGGCACCAATGCTCGTTATTTGAAGCAATCATGCTCTCATACAAAGAGAACTGGAAGAAACTAATAAGATAATGGAAATAAAGTTCAGAAATATAGTGTATTTCATAAATAACATCAAAATGCTTCACAAGACTTTGTACATATAGGCCAGCCGCTGGACTATAAATTCTACATGTAGGATAAACTAAACATTCAATAACTCGATACTTACCGGGTACAGTGTTGTCCAAGACGAAGGCAAACGTCCCACCAACAAAAGAAGGATTCGATAAAAGCATTGTAATAGCGTTGTTCAGATCATCACTACCTTAGAAATAGAACAAATATTTTTTATTGAAATTGTCAGCTTTTTATCTGCCTTACAATAAAAACCATACAGTAGATAATTATTTTAGCAAGCGATTCATTCTTAATGGGAGTTCCTAATTACAGATCATTAAGATCGAACTACAACACTGGCAATTAAATCATGGTGTTGAATAGTTCATAATATGGTTTATGAAATTTTATGTATATTTTTTACCTGTATCAATTGCTTGTGGGTTATTAGTAATCCAATACGGCAACATCATGCCTAACAATAAAGCTGTACCGATTATAGCCAGATTTCTTTGAGAGTTTAAGTCGACAGTCTAAAAAATAAATAAGGTTTCCAATAAGTCTCTTCTATATCTATACTATAAAGCACAAATAAAGGCGTATGTATGTATGTATGTCCCCGTATAGCTATCAAAACGGCCACACCGATCTTGATAAAACTTGGCAGAAATGTTCCTTGGGTACTAGCTTAGACCTAAATGTATGCATTGTAGCCCTAAAACAAACTTAAGACCCTAAAAAAAAATGAAGTTGAACAACTCTATTACAGCTATACTATTTTATGGATCTAGGCTTTGTTTACAAATGTTAACATGAGAAAAGATCTAAAGGATTTAGATCTTATTTTAAGAAATACACTTTGCACTTATAGATTTTTACTTTGACGCATGAAAATACAAAATATAGTCTAATGATTTTATTATTTAACAAAATTAAGCTTCGAATTTGTGTTTCAAAAGGATTTTTACATAAATTCGTTCTTTGTATCTGCGAATATAAAAATCCTGTTGAACATACTTTCATTAGACATTACCGAAAGGTTACACATCTCTCTATTCCTAGATCTAGGTCTAGGTCTAAAACTGTAAGATGATAGAACTTCTCTTCGCAAAGATAGTTTTAATCTTTAACACATGAACATACTAATTATATTCCATTCATTTCATATTTTAATCAAATTACCATTGAAATTTGTTTTCTAAATCATTTTTACATGATTGCAACTATTATCCTAAAATCACGTAAATTAAGGTCAAGTGGATAATTATAGCTCCATTCATAATTTTTTTTAACGTGAATTCACGCATTCGCTTTACTTTAAACATTATTATTTTCTTTAATTGTTTCTAATGCACTATATATCTGACTACATCAGCAATACGCAAATTAAGACCCGTGGGCAGCGGGTAATATCTGTCTAGTACATTTAATATAGATCCACGTATATTTATATACTAGAACTATCGATATGGTAACACTAAGTTTGTTACATATATATATATATATATATATATATATTATATATATATATATAAAGATGTTACCTGTAAGTAAGATAATACCACTCCAATAAAAATGCCCATGGAAATAAGAGAAGATCCGCCTATGACAGGGTATGGAATAGCTATAAAGACAGCTCCCAACTTGGCGAAGATGGCAAAGAGAATGAATAACAGTCCACAAATTTGAAAGACACTTCGACTCACCACCTGGCAACACACAGTGCAAACATAAATGTTTATATCATTTGTCTATACTCTATATGATATTGTATTTCATATCAAATACAAAATACATTCAATACAAAGCCAAAATATGAGTAAATATTAGATGGTATTCATGTTTGTTTTTAAGTACACTGCTTATTAAACTTTTCAAAACTGTAAAATCAAAGTTCGATTCCTTGTAACAAAAAGTAATTTTAATTCAGTTGGCATTATTATTTCTTCAAAATCTCTCCCAATATTCTTCTTTTCTTATTCTTAAGCTTTAGGTTCCATTTTATGGCCAACATATTTCTTCACATCGCGTTCTTTTCTTTTTCTTTCTTTTTCATCATTTTTTCCCTTGAATCTCGTCTTAGGGTGAGGGGGCTGTGACAGTTCACGTAACAAAATCCTTCCACTTTTTCCAGTCAGCTGATGTTCTTTGTAGGATTTCAAAAGAGAGGGCGGTCAATTATTTTACGTTGTCCAGTCAACCTTTCTTTAGACGACTCTTTCTTCGAGCTCCCTCCACTGAAACTTAAAGTATGACTTATGACAGTTAGTCATGTTATACAATGTGAGCTAACCGATCCAGTGTAGCTCTCGCTACAGTGCGGAGGAGTTACAGAGTACAAGTACAAAATTATTTGTCTTCTTATCCTGGTGTCTGATACCCTGCATTTTTCTGTAGCATGTACTCTTAAAAGCTTGGATTCTTCTTTCTGAGTCAAACTTTCACATCCACCTCATCAAGATCTCTGATGCGCCAGTGCGTTTAGTTGATTAAACTGTATTTGGGATTTATCTCGAATGTTTACAGATCTAAGCTTATGTCCATCTTCTAAGCTGCTTCTGCTTTTTTCAATCAGTTGAGTTCCATCGTTGTTTTCAGTCACTGTGGTTCTAACAAGTAGTAAGCGTTGGAATAAGCGACAGTAAGTTTAAAGCTTCTGGAGAAATCCAAGAGCCTCATTCTTCTGTTGTTAGTTTCTCCAAATTGTCCAGTGGTTCCCTGCCCAACGATCAAATGCATCCTTTCCTGTCCTGGCATTCCTGTCTCCTACAATAATGGGGAAATCCTTATTCGGAACTTCCTTGATGCAGATGTCTATTTCATTGGAGACTCTCGCTACTTTGTCTTCATAATCGGACGTTGGGGCATACACTTGACTAATTGTTACTTTGAGAGGTCTAGCTCGGTTAACAACTTATAATGCAATTAGCTTTCTCTTTGTGGACTGTAAAACCAACACCATGTTGATCTTTCCTTTCATGGTCACTGAAACAGATCTTGTGACCTATTTCTGTTATAGTATTTCATTAACCTGCCCATCTGACTTCTGAGAGGCCAAGAATGTTCCATTGATATCTTAAGGTTCGTGTGTTCCTTTAATTTGCCACATGAGTAGTCACATTCTACGTTCCACTATTTGTGCTCATGTTTAGGTAACTTTATTGTTTTAAGGTGTGTCGTTTACTGCATTTTATTGCTTATGCAATATGCTTATGCTAGGACAAATTTGTACAAAAGCTCCTTCTACCCTAGCGCTATTAGAGCATGGAATGGGTTGCCTGAGCTAGCCAGGAAAACCAGTGACTTGACAGAATTTAAGTCATTGGTTAATATGCATGACGCTTAGGACGTAATCATCTTCTTTTTTTTTTTTTGAAGTAACGTCTGTATTGTATAAGATAAGATAAACAAGATCTTAAAAATCAAAACAGCAGATTACTGTGATAAATATGTATTGTACAGATCCCAATTTGATCTATCACATATTTAGCAATGAAAAGTAAGAAACAATGATATGGTAAGTTTAGATTAAATTAGATTAAAATAGCCGACTGTCAACAAATATTATCAAATATTCAATCTAAAATCCCCTTACAAAAATATTTACCCTAGTGATTCCCATTGCGCCAATGTTTCCCCCATACGAGACGGTGGCATGACAACATCCCATGGCGCCGCTAAAGAAACTCATCAAACCTTCCACGGCGATGCCCCTGTTGAAGGCGTATCTTGGCGGGGGCGGCACTCTACAGATGCGAGCAATGGCGTTGTAATCGCCAATACTGTCTAGGACTGATCCGATAGTCGCCATGAAGAAGCTGATGAAAGCGCCAAGACTAAAAGAAAAACTGCCAACTTTCCCTGAAATGAGATACATGTATAGGAAGGCGCTGACCAGTGGCGTAACAAGGGATTTGAGGACCCGAGGGCCCGAGGGGCTTGGCCTCTTTAGGGGCCCCCTGCATTTTGACATTCGACATCATGACATGAGATAATGTACTTAAGAAATATAAAAGTCTAATGTGTACAAGACAACACAACATGCTCACTAATTTACATAACAACTTGAATAGCAAGATAACATGACATTGGCTTAACATTTACTGTAAAAAAAAACAACATTTCGGACACTCTTTTGGGGGGGCCCCTCAAGTGGGGGACCGTGGAATTTTCAAATTTGGACTCCCTCCCCCTCGACTGATGAATATTCACATAGAACTATGAATGATAGGGCAGTTTTCTCTTTTTCTTTTTTCTTTTTGCACTCTGCAAGGTTTCTACAAGGTTAATAAATATAATGATAAATGCTATCTTTGTGGAGTGAGTTTGACGTCCGAAGGGAGCGTGAGGATCTAGGTCTTGTTGAGTATAATGGAGCATTTGTACAAATATGTCCTAGCCTATGGAACGTGGAGTGTACTTTATCTTTATGTCTTTCTGAGTATTCTATTACATTTTGCTTTTGTATTTAAAGATTTATGGTTCAGTTTGTTATGTATAATTGCTACTTTACTTTTAAGCCTTCTATCCTGAAGGCTTTCTAAATTTAGTCATTGGTTAATATGCATGACTATATGCATGACGCGTACGACGTAATCATCTTCTTTTTTTTTGAACGGCTGTATTATATAAGATAAGATTTAGAGGAGGGTTGCACGATGAGACTTTTGCTGAATGTAAGTACTAAGAATTTTAATTTTTATGAAATTGCATTTTTTGGTAATCAGCTTTCAATGAAAGATACATTTTTACAAATCTTTGTTTCTA
>JADKLZ010023061.1:0-12598 GCA_021533235.1 Biomphalaria straminea | reverse complement strand
ACGAGGACTAGGAGAATTGCCTTTGAGCTAGAGACCTTGGTGGGCATGGAGCTCACTACTATCTGAACCAAAACATTAAAGAGAAACCAACGCAGTTATACGATACATCATTATTTTATACATTTTAAAATAAGAATATAATAATTATTATTATTATTATTATAAAAGGTGGCTGAACGGTAAAGCGCTTGGCTTCCATACCGGCGTCCCGAGTTCAAATCCTGTTGAAGACTGGGATTTTTAATTTCGGCATATTTGGGCGCCTCTAAGTCCACCCAGCTTTAACGTACCTCCTCGTATGGCTAGTGAGAGCTATGTGAGCCCCGAGTGTTTGGCTGCACACTGGGTGGGTTATTCCAGCTGGAACTAGTGTCATTAGCCTTTTTTTTTTATCTGACGCTTTTCTTCTGCCAGTTCCGTTCTCGTGTCGTCGTGGAAATGCAAAGGCCACCAATCACTAGCGGATCCAGAACTTTGGAGTTGGTGGAATTCGATTTTATTACAAACCCTTACCCTAACGCCTAGTAAACCCAAACCCTATGTATAATCGCATGTAGGTGTGGCTCACATAGCTCTCACCAGCCTTAGATAGATAGATAATAGATAGATATATAGATAAATGTTTTGACCGCATGCCAGATGATAAAATCCCGAAAGATATCTTATACGTTGAGCTGTGGAAGCAGACATAAAACTAACATATAGAGTTTTCTGCAAGCGAGACATGAGGGCCACATGCATCAACTAAAGTATGTGGGAAAACATAGCCAAGGACAGACTGTGTGAGCTGGGACAACCCCTCGCTGAGAACAAAAGAATTGAGGCGTCCTTAATCAAGAGGAAAAAAAGAAAGCGGCCCTGTTCGCCAGCCCTGAATCTGATGCATACACGTGCATGAATTGTGTCAAAGTCTGCCGCTCTAGAATTGGCTTGATTGGCCACTCCAGATTCTGCCCCGTCTCAAGACTAAACCAGGACCAGTGACTCATCTGGGCGCATCCATTGCCTTTCGAGACAAAAGGAGCCATATAAATGTTTTGACCACAAAATGGAAATAAAAAAATAGAAGGAATTTTATTTAAATCCGCAAAACCCAAAGCCTAATCCACCTTTTTTTTAAAAATGGGATCCACATCTAGATCCTCTGAAATCAACGTACATGTCTCGTAGCTTAAAGAAGCTGCTACATAAAGTTTATTTTTAGTTTTCTGCAACGCGTGTTGACGAGTTCTTGGAACAAGCCTGCTTTCTCGGAAAAGAAGTGGGCAAGTTAATTCCATAAAAGAAACGATATTTTTTTTTCTGTTAGTTGATATTTGCTAAAAATATTGTTCGAGGTGGATAATACAAAGTTTTCGTAGGACGGGAGAAGTCGGCTGTAGTTAAGAGCTTAAACGAAGATACTTAACTTGTTTGATTATATTGTTGAGTATGTATATGTTATCAAAGTGACTTCTTATCCAAAAATGAAAACATTGAATTTATTGTTGAAATATCTTCGTTATTTAAATTAATTTTTCGCTTTTGAATCTCCCGCATAATGATTTTGTTCGTGGGTTTAGTAATTGTTTAATACAGAAATCTTACACTAAATTATTTTAGAGAACACAACTTAAAAACACTTTTCGACAATGTCGACCCTGGGAAGGTAGTGGGCTTTGTCCGGGTGGGGCCTCTATATGCCTATGCTGTCCCACCGAACCTTTACTATTTTAACTGTGACTAGACTATGCTTTTAATGATTTAACTGTATAGAATTTAGCCTTGTTATATAAAGGGAGAGTGATCCTTAAAGAATTACAGGCACGACATGGCCTAAATTGTGCCGATGTGCCTAAACTCAAACTCTAAATTATAACATCAGAAACGCATTGCCTTATCAACACAATCTCATGGTAACATTAAGACATCTTCACATCTAGCACTCAAATACAAACGATCGTTACAGAAGGTAAAAGGCAGGTTTGGATATTTCCAGCAGGAATTTAAGAATCGTCTCATCTAATCTCTGCCTGTGGTCCCCACTGGGGCATAGGCCTCCAACCAGCTTTCTCCAGGCATCTCGGTTCTGGGCGAGTCTCTCCAACTGTCTCCATGTCTTGCCAATCTGCTTGGCATCCGTGTACCGATGGTGGTGGTGGTCCTGGTAGAGATGATGGTCTTCGGCCTGTCAGCTTCCAGATGACTCTGGCTTTCACTGGCATGCGTCATTAACCTTCCAGCTGGAGGTCCATCCTCTCCCAGGTCCGTGACTTCTGTTGATTTGCTGTTTGGTGTTTCTGTAGCTAGCAGTTTTTCTACAGGGTAGGGTAGCTAGCCCTACGCCCAACCCTCCTCCTTTCTCAGACGGGCTTGGGACCGTCACATGGCGGAGTTAGCAATTTAAGGAGCTAGAACAAAAATCTTCCAATAACAACAATGGTTTCTCCCTCTGTACTAACAGATGAAACATATAAAACATTGATTTTTTTTTTTAAGAGGGCAGGAAGAAGAAGCAGATGACTCCTGCTCGAGTCAGCTCGACCGTATAGAAGAACGCAGTGTCCCCGTTGGGTCATAAGCAGTGGCGTAGCTTGGGTGGGGGAGGAGGGGGGAGAATTTTAAAATGTGTGTTGTTTTTTTTACACTAAATATTAAGTACGTACGAAAATGAAGGCCATAAGAGTTCAAACCCTCCGGGCCCCGTAATGGAAAATTCCTAGCTACGACCCTGGTCATAAGTCTACTTACGTAGTTAGACTCTCCAGCTTTTTCTAATAGAGTTGTCGTTGAGGGTGAAGAAACATCGACTGTGGTGTTGGCCTCGGAGGCCACGGCTATGTAGCGGGCCAGTTTGCTAATGCTCTGGGGGAGGGTGATAAACTCTCTGCCGTAGCTCTCCACTGGAGGGGCCATGTCTGAGAAAAACAAGTGATGGTCATTGTTTTTTTTTTCTTGTTTTGTTTAAAGAGAACCAAGGACTCTATAGTTCAATGTTTCCGTTAAATAATACAGGTCACATGGAACTATAAAAGAAAAAGGTAAGATGCCACGGTGATGCAAAGGGCTGAGTGATAAAGCACTAGACTTCAGAACAGGATGTATGGGTTTGAATCTTGGTGAAGACTGGAATTTTGATTTTCCTAATCCTTAGGAAACCTCTGAGTTTACCCAGCTCTAACGGGCACATGACTTTAGTTTGGGAAAAGTAAGGGGTGTTTGGTCGTTGTGCTGGCCACATGACACCCTCGTTTACCATCCTTAACCAGATCAGCTTTACATCATCTGCCCTATAGATCGAAGAAAAGTGAGCAAGAGGAACATTGCTTTTTTTTATCGTAATAAAAAGTGTTTACAAATTATTCTATGGTTGTTGTTGACAGTCGTTAACTTATATCATTAAATTGCTGGTAGTCAACTAAACCTCCGAATTCATTGTATCTATGAACTAAATAAACGTCAATTTATTTAAATAACTTAATTGTAAACAATATTAAAAAGAACTTTATTAAAATTGAGAGAAAATCATGTTGACATGAGATAAAAATAAATGTATTAGACTTTAGTAATATTTGTTTAAAACAAAATCTAACTCACTACAATAACACAGTGAGGCGCGGTGGTTAAGCGGTAAAGCGCTTGGCTTCCGAACCGGGGGTCCGAGATTCGAATCCTGGTGAAGACTAGGATTTTAATTTCGGAATCCTTGGGGGCCTCTGAGTACACCCAGCCCTAATGGGTACCTGATATTAGTTGGCGGTTGGTCGTTGTGCTGGCCACATGACACCCTCGTTAACCGTTAGGCCACAGAATCAGATAACCTTTACATCATCTGTCCTATAGACCACAAGGTCTGAAAGGGGAACTTTTTTTTCATTAAAATAGCACAACCTTTCATTCTTACGTTCAGGGTCGCTACTCACAAGACCAATGACGACAACGCCACCTATCTAGCATCATTCACAACCAATCGTTAACCTTTTTTCGCCGTCACCATAGAAACACACACACAAACATCCCTACACAATGGATATTACTCTATTTCAATACTATGCATAGATTACCAATACATTCGTATTCTATAGCTTTACTCCACATTCTTCAAAAAAACAGAGAAAGACTTATTTTTGTATGAATTACGTCCAAGTACAACATACTCTAATAATAATGTTTAAATGTATGCAATTAAAATAGCGATCATGTTTTGTAACGATTATACAGTGTTGAACACTATAGCGTTGGTTTATGGCTTCAATCATCTGGTGTAACAACAAAAGTAAAGGGTTTATTATAAACTTTATGAAATACACTTGAACAGAATTTTTTTTTTTTGGAGCAAATCTGAATTGAACTTTTATTTACAAACAATGATGGTGTAAGCATAATGTCACTCCAATTACTCATTTCACGACAGACCACTTCGCGGAATCTTTTCAGCATTCATCTGTCCACATTTACTTATGATTAAATCACAAACACAGAGTGGTAAAGCACTTGGCTTCTGTACCTGGGTTCCCTGTTTAATTTAGGGATCTTTGGGCACCTCTGAACTCTGAGCCAACCCAGCTCTAAAGGTAACTGACATTAGCCAGTTGGTCGTTGTGCTGGCCACATGACACAATCGTTAACACAGAAACAGATGATCCTTACCTTATCTGCCCAATTGGTCGCAAGATCTGATGTGGCAGACGCTTTAGCAAAAGCGGTTGCGCTGGCCGTGCCCACTTTCGAAGCCACGAGTACGTCTAACCAAGCTACGACAATAACCCGAGAGTGGGTACATGAAATGTGGTTGGAATCCTGGGACGGCTCCAACAAAGCCCGAGGAGTCTGGCAGCGTTTGCGCCGCCCGGACCGCGACTTGTCAGATGTCCGAAATGGTTCGAGACTTCGTCCCTTTAATAAAACATGTGACCAGAGAAAGGCTTTTATCTCATGGCTGGGATGAGAGAGTGGCTCTTCACCGACCTCTCTGTCCGGAGACCCCCTGCAACTAGGTTATCAAGTAGTCACACCCGTTTGGTCGTAGGACACGGCTCCTTGAGCCCCCTTACATGCGAGGCCGGAGGCCGAGCCCATGGCGGGGCCTCTATATGCCTATACTGTCCCACCGAACAAGTACGAGGGTCCATCACCACCAGTATGGCCCCCGTTAGGGAACGGGTCGGTTGGGGTTTCGGACTGGTTAGCGAGCCTTTCTTACATCCCTACCACGTGTAATGTATCCTCTCTCGAGGATACGTGTGGTAGCCCACTGAGAGCTATGTGTGCTACCGTTCTTATCCTATCCACTTCCCTAGATGGACGTTTCTATGGAGGCGCCACGCTGAGGCGACGGTAGCTGGAATTCCTCCGGACCGCGACTATCTATGGTGGAGACTAAAACGGTGGGAACAGTCGTTAATTGCGCAGTGTAGAGCTGCGGGGATCGATGTCAGCAGAGTAACTTAATCTGTAAGGAGGCTTAAAGGCATTACGCCAAACAGCAGAGTTTCTCGCCAGGGCTCTACGGGAGGACTGATCCTTCCAGCCCTGATTTTCATTTCGGAGTTCATTTCAGATATGGACATTTTACATCAGAAACAAACTCACGCAAACTGTATAGTATATAGGTAACCTTTACCTGAAACCATTTCTTGACGGCCAATAGCTAGTTGATCTTCTATGGGTGTTCTACAATCCTCTACGTTGGCATAGTATTGATAACAAGTTCCATGGACAACGCCAACAGGTTTGTTACTTAACACGTACGACCCTGGTGAAGATAGAGTCGTTTTTTTAGCGGCCTCCGTATGGGGAGAAAAGCCACTATTAGGTTTGTGCAAAATGTCCGTCTGTCCGTCTGTCACATTCAGATCTCGAAAATTAGAAGAGAAATGAAAAATATTTTCTCATCAAGCGACGCAGCTTGAAAAGTTTAGGTGCAACGGCTACTTTTGGTTTTCTAAAAGCAAACCGTTTAATTTATAAAATTAATTATGCAAGCGATTTTTTCATAAAAATTCTCCAATTCTAAAAACAATTACATAAATATAAACTTTGTAAAGGATGTAATGTTACAATAAAATAACAAAGAAAGACTATTTTTTTTTTTTTCAATATCAAAAAGTCTTATATCTTTGTAAAATATTCAAGAAATGTTCACAACAAATGTAAATATAAGTTAAAGGTGTTTTTTTTTTCTGTTCAACTAGCTGTAAAGATTAAAAGAAAATATTTACGTTTGTTTATAAAGGCTAAGAATGCACTTTGTATGTAAATATCACTATTATACAGCGTCTTTCGTGCTGCAGTGTAACTAGTAGCGGCAAAACACTGTACCAATCAGTTTCCCTCAATTTTTATTTTTTTAAATAATTAGATATTATTTATTTTTTGTTTTGTACCCACATACGGATATAAGACGCTTACTTTTTGTGCGTTTTGTTTGCCGGTCGGTCTGTTTGTCACGTTTAGATTACAAAAAAAAAAAAAACTCTAAAAAATATTGAAAATCTGATTTAACATTTAATGTTAAGTTTTAAGTATAGATCTTTCCGTGTGAATCTAGTGAAAGAAGCTTCTAATGAAGAATGAAGAACTAATAAAGAATTACTTGAGGTGAACAATTATCGTATAGATAGATTAAAACAGTTGGTAATTCTGTTATTCAGAGTAGGAAACAGAATTCCTATGATACACTGTATGACTTCGCTACACTCAAGGCTCGTAAAGTTTGTTTGTTTTGTTTTACATGTTTCGGAAATTCCTTCAGAATTGAAGATAGTTATTTCCTAGTCCAAACCTCCCGCAGGACGACGGGGGATGGGAGCGGGCAGGGTTTGAACCCGGGACCATCGGTAAATCGATACGACAGTCCAGCGTGAAAACCGCTCGACCAGGCAGCCATCCAGTAATTCAGTACGTAGTAAAAATGAATAAAATGCAAATACAATTTTATTATCTAATACAAATTTTTAATGTACATTTATTTTCCGTATCCCTACCTAAACTGGGCCCAGCGAAATACGTTTAATATAGGGCCCCACAATGGTAAATCTGGCCATGCTGTTTAGTGGCGGTTGAATACTACTTGTTTCCCCCTCCCCTCTATCAGACTGTGTTTTTTTTTCTCGCCTTTAAAATTACGTGGGGTAACTCTAGTCCATCCGACTGCAGAAATAGAAGAGTGATCTTTCCATTACGTGGTGTCTAAACTCTTGAGCCACGAAGAGCATTATATTTTTATAGATTATAATTCTTGTTGCCTGTCAGACAGCGGTACTGCTGCAGACCTGCCACATCACCAGAAAATGTATAGCATAATAATTAATAATAATATTAAATATTTATTATAGATAGATAGATAGACAGACAGACAGAAAGATAGACAGACACATAGACAGACAGATAGACAGATAGATAGACACAAATATAGACAGACAGATAGACAGATAGATAGACAGATAGATAGACATACAGATAGACAGACAGATATACAGACAGATAGATAGTTTCTTACTTTACTCAATTCAACATTATCTTTGATAAACAATCACCACACCTATTAAAGAACCAATGGCTCCAATAATATTTTCACACATTCCTATACTTCTTGCTTGATAACTGTGCAGAATGCAAAGTACAAAAAGAAGAAGAAAACATTTTCAAAATATTTTTAGAAAGTCAAAATCTCTATTATACCAAAAAAATATAATATTTTATATAAAAAGTGTTTTAAAAAAATTAGCCCCAATTGGGTTTCGAACGCGTGATGTTGGGACAGTCATGTTCTTGAGCGAATGATTTTACCATTTAGGTCAACGTGAAAAAAATATAAGAAACAAATGGGGTCCATTCACCAAACGTAAACAAACAACATTTCCTCTATATGACCTATACAAATTACACAATCCGTAAGGGTGTCACGTGATCCATATTTTTCACTATTTTATCAATATTATGACGTGGCTAAATTTGTTTATTTACATTTGGTGAATGGACCCCATTACTTCTTGGTACCTTTATTATACGTAGGAGGCTAGACCTATTAAAATCTTTTTTTTAGATCCAGATCTACTACTATATTTAGAATCTATACCCGGCTCTATTAGAGCATAGAATGGGTTGCCTGAGCCAGCCAGGAAAACCAGTGACTTGGGAGAATTTAGATCATTGGTTAATAAATTAATATGCATGACTAAACGCATGACGCGTAGGACTTAATCATCTTCCTTTTTGTGAAGTAACGTCTGTATTATTTAAGATAAGATCTATATTACATTTATAGCAAGACGTAAACATGATTTAGAGAATCTTTAAATAAATGTAAATCATCTTTTAAAATCTATTAACATTTTTTTCCCTTGAAGTATTCCTATGATATAGATTTAGAGCTAGGCCTCTAACTCGAGACTGTAAAAACGTTGCGTAAAATTTTCCTGAACATAAATTTATTAAACTCTTTGAGTTACTGATGCATAACATTCGGAAATACGGACTCGATTGTACTTTCAACAATTGCAATAGTCCTTTCAAAACCAACCTTTCAAGTTTTACAGGCAGGGTAACTACACTTTTGGCACCTTTGTCTGCCTTCGCTTTCACAGAGGCGGAAACTTTGAATGTTACGTACACATCACTTTTCTCGGAGGCTATTATTGTTATGGAAGGGGTGTAGCTGTTAAACAAAAATGGTTTTGGTGGGTCAAATGAAACGCTTCTTATTAATTAATGTATTTAATTGATTAATTTTATTAATTAATTAATATTTAATGTTGGAAGGACTACTTCATAGAACAACAAATTCTTATATGAAACATCCATAATAACGGAAGTTAAATATCAAGCATAAAGTAAAAAAAAAAAAAATTCAGTTCCTGTGTGTTCAGTGACTCAAGTAAAACATATTATTTGCTATTTTAATTCGTTTAAATTTGGATTTTATTTATAAAAAAGATAATCTCTATATTTTACAAAGCAGCTTAATTTTTTTTTCAATCATCAACTCATTGCACTTATAAATATTTTATTTTTTTTTAAATTATGAATTTGCAAAAGTTAAGCTGATGGAGGGGGGCGGTACCGAAAGCCAGAAAACATGGCAAGGAGTCTACGAGACAAAAAGGTTTGGGAACTACTGCATTAAACTATGTGTCACTAAGTGAACATTACATTAACATGGACGACAACTTACTGGAATGTGACGACATAATACTTCATGCCCCACCCTGCCACGGGGAGTACCATCCACCTCAGGGACGACTCGAAGTTTATTTCTATATGAACACACAGACAGAAGTCTGTCTTATTCGAGACAAACTCAAAAGTCCAGATGTTTACTTGAAATTCTCTTGGTCTGAAAGCGGAAACATTAGAAACATTACAATCGATTTCAGCAATGGCGGATGTTAGATAGCTAGATCTAGTTTAGTTTTACAATTGCGCACTTTTTGGTACCGACATTGACGGCAAATTTTATGACGACACAGACTGTAGGGTTAGAGGTTAAGTTTGACGTAGAGGAATTCAGTTACCGCTAGATTCTCAAGGGGATTAGACCTTTTATCGACCGACTAGACTGTGGCCCATTCTGTACATAAAGTTAAAAGTTCATCTCGAAGTCAACTTGGTTATTCAAGTCTTTGTTTTGTTGTGATGGTTTCTCTATGAAACTCGCAATTTAAAAATACACCTTCGAAAGTAAAGCACGCAGCTAGTATCCTGAATCAACTTAGAAATACGTCAGTCATTTTCATAAAACGCTGGTTGTGAAAGTGTATGTGTGTTTTTATGTGAATGTGGTTCGAATTGTCATCAACATTGTTTTTGTACAGTAGTTACGCCGAGGTTGTCAATTGTAATCAAACTGAATTTCCATTAGTTTGGATCAATAAAATTATCATATCCTATCTTAGTTACAACTGATTCAACCAATACAACAGAGACAACCATTACACGGAAAACTATAAATAGGAAGCATTTTGGTGTATCTGGTGTATTCTATATTTCTTACTATGCCGAGGTTTGAAACTTAACTCTTTCTCTCCTAATCAACGATACCATTGTTAATTTCACCTCATTAAATTGAATCAATTTTTAATTTTATAAACTTGACTTTATGATATATTAAAAGAGCATGCATTTCCCTTTAATTATAAAGCAAATATATTTGATACAACATTTTTTGATAACAAACAACAAAGCTATTGAAGCTTAATCATAACAGGGTAGTGAAACAGAAATGAGCAGAATGAAAGAATTCCTTCGAAACGTGGAATAATAATGGTGGAGAGAAAGATTTAATTAATGTTTGTCACCTAGAGGACTACTTCCTTTACAGAGGGGAGAGGTTGGTCAAATGTTTTTACATGTTCCGGATGTTTCTTCAGAGTTTAAGATAATTTACTTCCTAGTCCAAATCTTCCGCAGGACGACAGGAGAAGTCAGCGGCAGGGTTGAACTTGGGACCATCTAGACCAGTGATGCCCAAACTACGGCACCAAACGTAGAAAAGCCCCTCTCCAAAAAGGTTATTTTACGTACCGTAGGGCCCAAACTTTTTCTCTGGTACAATGACCATTCTGTTTATGAAATGGGACTAGACGTATAATCTAACAGAAAAAGTGAACGGTTCCTTACGTTTTTGTGGAACATGATAATAAGCCAATAGATTTTATTAGTAAAGAAAGTGAGGTTGGTTTAAAAAAAAAATATGGCAGCATTCTTGATTTGAGCCGCGAATAAAATTTAAACCAAGCCTAGAGATTGAAGGATTGAATAATTGTCAAAAAAAAAAAAGTTAAGAAACTGAGTCTGTGGTTAAGCTAGGTATAATGTTGCTCACATTTTAAGTAGTGAAATAAAGCCATTTTTTTCGGAAGGGCAGAAAAGAAGATAAAGTTTCAAACATCTCACTAATGAATTAATGAATGTAAGTGTTAGATCCACGGGTTTTAGTTTTAGTTCCATTTCATTACGTTCTTGTATCTTTTCGGTCATGTGGCCCGCGACAGGAGTGTTGGTAATTAAAATGGCCCGCACGTCGAATTAGGCTGGGCATCACTGATCTGGACGACCGAACGACAGTCCAGTCCAACAATTCTGATTTCTGTGTGCCAGAAAATGTTTAAATGCCTCATGGTAAACAGTAAGCAGTACAATAAGCAGTGGCGTAGCTAGGGTGGGAGAGGGGCGGGGGTCCGATTTGGAACATTCCCCCGGGATCTCACTAGAGGGGAGGTCTCAGAAAGCGAGTGTCTGAAATTAGTACGTCACCATCTCAAGTCATGATGTCGAATGCCAGAAATGCAAGGGGCACGCTAAAGAGGTACATCACCTCTACTAGCAGAACTATTGTAAGCGTTAAACTGTAACGTTGAACGGTCAACCTCACCCCCCCCCTCAGTCCTCCAAAAGTTACTAGCGACGCCACTAACCATAAGAGAATATTGTATACAATTTGATCGAGTGATCAGTGGCGTAGCTAGGGGAGGGGGGGGGGGAGAATTTGAAAATCCCCCCGAATGAGAATGATAGTTTTTTTTACATTAGAAATTAATAATTACGCAAAAGTAGGGCTCTCAAAAAGGTGAAGCTCCCCGGGCCCCCAAACGACAAAAAAATTCCTAGCTACGCCCCTGCTAGTGATATACGTCATGAACGATAGTCATTCTGTAATGTATTAACTGAGTACGCAAGAAGGCAGTATAAGCCTGCCTTGGTAAAGTTTGGTGTTACGGAAGATCAAGTAGTAGGCCTCCTGAAAGAAACTATTTCTGTACAGAAAAATCAATCAAGTAAATAAATTACTAAAGTTCTCCTTTCAGACCTTGTAGTCTATAGGGCAGATGATGTATATGTCATCTGATTTTGTGGTCCACGATTCACGAGGATGTCATGTGGCCAGCACAACGACCAACCGCTTTTACTTTTCCCCAACTAATGTCAGGTACCCATCAGAGCTGGTTGGAATCGAGGGCGCGCGAAAATCCCGAAATAAAAATCCCAGTCTTCACCAGGATTCGAACCGGGACCACCAGTACGGAAGCCAAGCGCTTTACCGCTCAGCCACCGCGCCCTCTAAATAAATTACCAATTCTCTAAAATTGAACGTTACAGTTTAACGCTTACAGTAGTTCTGCTGGTAGAGGTTCCGTACTCTGTAACACCAAATGTTCTAATATGAAAAGATCCGGGCCACGTTCCTTTTCTGTCCTGTGGTACAACAAAGTAACCTGCAGAGAACGAAAGTAAAACGTATCGTAAAGGCTGTGACGAATTCTCTTATAACTCCAACCAGACCCACGGGCGGATCCAGGGGGGGTGGTAGGGGCGATCGCCCCTATTTAAATATGGAATTCACACAATTTGTATATGAAGAGTTGAAGACAGACTTTATGTTAATCATCGGAAGCATTGTAATTTATTGTTTGTACATGAAATGTGTGTGCATCTTAAATCTTTTAAGTGGGGTTGGGAGGGGGCGATGGCATCAATTCCGCCCCCCCCCCCATAAACTTTAGAGTGGAGGGGGCGATCCAATTTCGGGTGGGGGGCGGACGAATTTTTTTTACAATTCACACAATTGGTATACGAACTTATTTCTTGTGTTAATAATGTATACTAACTATTTATATTT
>JADKLZ010023032.1:0-13725 GCA_021533235.1 Biomphalaria straminea | reverse complement strand
TTTAGCCACACAAGAAGTTGCAAAGGGAAAAGATCGTCTTTCTAGACGTAAAATGCCACAGGGTCTGTCTGTATGGTAAGAATTTTGAACATGTTTTTCTCCCATTTACCGTTCTTGGGGCAAGTTAAAACTTTGCACAATTCATCATTGAACCTGAAAAGACATGAACCAATAAAAAAAACATTAAAATAATTAGTTAACAGAAACACGTAATCAATCTTCTGATTGGTACAAACTCGGTACAAACCCTACAGACCCAGATTAAGGATCTTACTCTCGTGTTTTTTTATCTAACCGTGACGGACAGACCAACCAACAGACAAAACGCACAAAAATATGCTTCTTTCATTCTAATGGGGGCACTAAACAATTTATTTTTAATCTGATTTTTAAAAAAGTTTAAGAAATTAGTTTAGAATCATGTCATTTCCGGGCTTTACATTAGTACACGAAAGTCGCTGTTTAAAGTTCATTTAAAAAAATGTGCGTGATATTTGTATTTGGAGAGCATTTCTTATAGTAACATTTCCTCCCTTACATTTACGTAATTGTTTTAGAATTGGTGTTTTGTTATTAAAAAATCGCTTGTATAATTAATTTTATAAATTAAACGGTTTGTTTTTAGAAAACTAAAAGTAGCCGTTGCACCTAAACTTTTCAAGCCGCATTTAATGGTAAAATAATATTTTTCGTATCTCTTCTAGTTTTGGCGCCCTGAGTGTGACAGACGGACAGACGGACATTTTGCACAAACCTAATAGCGGCTTTTCCCCTTACGGGGGCCGCTAAAAAAAATATAGTTTTACTTTGCTACAGGACTTTGATACCTGTGCTTAACAATACAAACAAAAAACCACTGCACTCTACCAGATTGGACCGTACGCAGACCGTCAGACTTTCTAAAGTGCGCAAATTCTCTTCAGTAAATCGGTGCAGACATTCTGAAGTGCGCAAATCGTAAATACCAAATAGACGCAGACGTCGTGGACTTGTTTATACTGAAGCCTGAAACGTTTCACCTCCCCCCTCTCCTCCCCCCCCCTTTTTTGCCTCATTTTTTTAAAACCCTTCCTACCAGGCCAAAACTTAACTCTTTCTCTCCTAACTGACGATACCAACGTTGATTCCACCAGAATGTGGTAAATAATTACGGAGAGAAAGAGTTAAAGAACAGATTGAACCTATAGAGGGAAGCAAGCGTGTATGGTCCGAGTGACGTAGTTACCCCTCCCCCCACCCCTCCAGGTGCCTTGAACTCATTCTGATACCCATCCACTACAAAACCAAAATGTTCTTGGATAATAGAACTTTGCAGGTACAGTGTATGAGATGGAGAGGCTTAAGTAGAACATTACAGGGGTCAACTTAGAGCGAGAGGGGGGGAGAGAGGGTAGTGTAAAGAGTTTGGTGTGTGTGTTGGAGGGGGTAATTTGAGAGGTAATTGCCTGCGTTTTAGTGTGTGTACGTGTGAGTGTAATAAGAGAAATGGAAAATAATATAAGAGAACATGAGTCTTCACCACAATCTTATTCGGAAATAATCTTAAGTGAAATCCTGGCTGTGTGGAATACGCTCTGGACTGTCGTCACAATGAATGGTCCCGGGTTCCAGACCAGCCCGCCGATTTCCTTTAAGAGGTTCGAACTAGGAAGGAGAAATCTTCATTCCTGAAAGAACCTCCGGAACTTGTTAGACGAAACAAAACGTTTTGTTGTAGTTGTTGTTTTTAATCAACTCAATTCCAATGGATTGTATTCACTTCTGGGGAAAGAAAACAACAACGCAACAATTAAATATTTTCATTTTTTTTGGTTGTAAAACGTTGAGGACGTGGAAGTCAAAATGTAGCCAAATAAGAGTGGTAAGCGTGGTCGAGAGGCTAAGAGAGCTTGAACTTGGCTTGGCTACCTAGAAAGGGGCTCGAGGTTCGACACCCGACTCGGGCAGAGTTGTGTTTACTGAGCGCCTAAAGGCAACATGGAAAACCAACTCCTAGATACCCCCTCCCCCCACTGGTCCACAAATGAGATTGGACGAAGCGCTCTGAACATGCTATAAGCTTATGCTATAATAAAAAAAAATCATAATAAAATAGTTCAAAATTTTACAAACAATAAAGTCACTTCAAAATATTACTACAGTATCAAAATTAGGAATGAATCCCAGATCGATTTTTCAGCTCCGACATTTTTTTTTCCGCTTACGGCACTTTTATTGTTTTTTTTTTTTTTTTTTTTTTTTGGGGGGGGGGGGGTGGGTGGGGTGTGTGTTGTCGTAATTCAGTTGTTCTTATTTTATTTTTTTACAATACCTCTATTCAAGTCACATCTTCATGGAGGAACCTGGAGGCAGGGTGGGTGTGCGAACAGCTGATTTTTTAAAATAAAAACGGCTCTAACGTTTTTCCTAGACACAGTCGGTGTCGTTGGCCACACGAAGAAAGCTGAAGTTTAACCGTTATATTTTTTTTCAACTATGAAAAATAAATAAATGTAAATTTGGCTAGAGACTAAGTCTAGGACTAGAGTCACCGTCGAGAGCCAACATTGCGCTGCTGGCTGTAGTATTACTACAATGAGGCCATACTTGAATAAATTTAAAGTAGCTTCAATTTTATTGAAGTTTATAAGGTCTGCATATATTTTTATGTAATTCAAATATGAATTAAGACTATATACTACACCCTAAAGTGAATCTAGACTAGTTCTATAGAGTTCAGATTCAGAACTTAAGCTCTAGTGTTAGATGTAGATATCCATATAATGATAATACCAATAAATAATCACATAAGTACGACTTCCTCGCTGGTCCAACCAGAAAATGCGCACGCTCTCGCAGCTGTCATGGGATCGATACCCGAATAGAATCACTATTTTTTTAAATCATTTTTTAAAACTATTTAATCATATTTGCAGTGCGTTAATGGAGGCATTGTCTTTTTTTTTTTAACTATTTTTTTTAAATGTTTTTCTTTTTTATTTTTGAATAATCGTTAAAAATGTCCACATCTAATTTACCCTGAACACGCTGAGCTGTTTTAAAATGATTGCATATGTAATGGAATAACAACTCTGTTGTTTAGAGGCTAAACTATCACATACCTTTTAAGGGTTAATGTGCAAGACTGTAATGTTTTTTTTTTTAAAAACAAAGTTGTCGCTTTCCAAGTTTGCCCTTAAAAATAGAGTTCTTCATGCTTCATAATAATGTCAATGCTATCCATTCCAAAGATTAAGATTGACTAGCACCTTTAGTAAAATCACTAAATTTAGAAAGCCTTCAGGATAGAAGACTCAAAAGTAAAGTAGCAATTATACATAAAACACGGAACCTGTAATGTGACCACTGTAATGTATCCTTCTCTTTCTTGTTGTGTTTGTAGATTACTGTATTTCTAAGTTGCTTCAGGATACTAGATGCTTGGGTATAGTTGTATCAATGTATTACATATGCGAGCTCGACAGTGACCATTACAAGAACAAGAAACAAATACTCACAGGAACAAAAACTTGAATGACTAAGTGACTTCGTAATGAAACTTCAATAATAACGTTATTTACAAGATGGGCCACAGTCTAGTCAAAAGATAAATACGTCTGATCACCCCGAGAGCCTAGCGGTAACTGAAATCCTATTACGTCAAACTTAACCTCTAACCCTACAGTCTGTGTCGTCATAAAATGTGCGTTCAATGTCGGTACTAAAAAGTGCGCAATTCTAAAAGACTAAACTAACTATCTAGAAAATGTGCGCAATACTAAATTAGCTACCTAACAAACCACAGTTTTCAAATACAAAAACTAAATTTAATAAAATACTCATAAAGACACAAAGATAAAAGTATAATTCCTATCCCATATGCTAGGACCAATCAGTACAAATGCTTTTTCTTCCCTAGTGCCATTAGAGCATTGAATGGGTTGCCTGAGCTAGCCAGGAGAACCAGTGACTTCGCAGAATTTAACGCGTAGGACGTAATCATCTTTTTTGAAGTAACGTCTGTATAATATAAGATAAGATAAGACTGCAGTGTTTCACATGACTACACCGCAACTGTTGCGTACTATTTTCATGACTACTTCATAGAGTTGAAAAGGTAGATCCTAACAAAATCATACAATCTTCAAACTTGCAGGGGCGTAGCTAGGAACTTCCCATCCTTTGGGGGCCCGGGGATTGACCTCTTTGGGGGCTCTGCATATTGCGTAATATTTAATTTTTACTGTAAAAAAACCCCCACTAATTTGGTGCCCATCTCATGTGCCCCCCCCCTAGCTACGCCACTGCAAACTTGAAATCATTGGGAATAAAGATAAGACATCGCCATGACGATTCTCTTACTCGTGTAGTTAAGTCTGTATGTGTGTATGTCTATGTGTGTGTGTGTCTGCTAGCTCGACACTTCCAGAGTTGTCCTTTCTTGAATACGAATAAGCAAGGGAGAAATAATTTTCTTCGTTCCGTTACTCGCCTCGGAATTTTAAGTTTCCCAGACTTCTCCTCTAATGAATATTCATGACGCCATAAAGGACGCCATCTAGCAGACAACACGCGAAAGAGCCATAAGGAGGGGTGATAACTTGGACTGTTTTATTGACAGGTTTGAACTGGTTGCTTTATTTTGTTTTAATCAGTCTGTTTTGTGAGGAAATGTAGATCATATAGTGAAACTCAAACAGGAAAAGGAAAATAAACAGTAAGCAAGAAAGAGAAAGAGTGGAAGGAAGCTAGTCAGAAAGAGAAAAACGTAGAGAGAAAGGGGGAAAGAAAAAGATCAAAAGAGAGATGAGGAGGTGAAAGAAAAAAAAAGACTAAAAAAGAAAGGGAAAGAGAGATAGAAAGATATGAAGAGAAATAGAAAGAAGAGGAGAGAAAGAGTCAGGATGAGATTATTTATATTCTATTATGAAGTGCCGTTTCTAGGTCTTTAGCCGCCCTCTAAATGAGGATCGAACCGTGCCGCCTCTTTTATGCTTGCTTACTATGTGTTGTAGACAGCCGTTGACCTGTAACATATAATATTTTGTAGACATAAACTGCTTTTGGCGAATTATATCTCCACTAGTTTAACTTTAAATAGCTTGAGTAACTTCTCTATGATCAATATTTAATAAAACTTTGATATTAAAGACAAAAGTCTAGTTGATATGCGATGAAATAATCATACTAGACTTAAGTAATAATATCTAACTTATAAGAATAACACAGCCTTTCAGTCTCACGTTCTGGAGTTGTCTTTCCTGAGACCAATGACGACAATGCCATCTATCTTGCATCATTCAGAACCAATCGCGAAGTTCGTCTCATCTTTACCATCTCTGTGACATCTTACGTCTCGAGAGACGATCTTTTCTCGTTGCAACTTCTTGTGTGACTGTAGAGGCCAATCCTTGATACACAGCTGCAGTCACAGGTTTGGCATAGGTAATCACCAGGCTCTTTTGGACTTTTGCCCTTTCTTTCAACTTCTGTTGTGTTTGGCATCTGCAATTTGGGACCCTTCCTTAATGCTCGCATTGCATGTGGATCTACCCAGTGCCACTGGATAGATGCACGTTCAAGATAAAAACACAAACACACACACAAACACACACACAAACACAAACACACACACAAACGCACACACAAAAACAAACACACACACAAACATACACAAACACACACAAACAAAAACACAAACACACAAACACACACACACAAACACAAACATACACAAACAAACACACACACAAACACACGCTATCAAGCTTTCATTCTTCTTTAGATTTTCCAGTGTTGAAAACAAACAGCCTAGACCAAACCTCCTGCACGACTGCAGGGATGGTAGCAGGCGGGGTATCAAACTCGGGACTATCGTAGTGTCAGCCCAAAGCTCGGCCAGGCAAACATGCATCTAAAAGATCATTTCCTAATTTCCTTTTGGGAATACTCCTACTGACAATAAATGTTCATATGAACACAAGGACACGCCCTCTTTACCTCACCCACACACACTTCACTCTGCCAACACACTCTCACACACACACTCCACTCTGCCAACACACTCTCTAACACACACTCCACTCTGCCAACACACTCTCTAACACACAGATCTTACCATATCCCCTCTTCCCGTTTTTTTTTTGAGGAGTAAGACAGCCCAGTTGAATGCCCGTATAATCCTCATAACTCCTAAATGCGATTCCCCTGTCAGATAACATTACACGTAATTGACCAGAGTCTGGACCTGGAAGGGAGATTTCTCTAATGGTTCTTCTGGAAATGACCAAACTAACCTAACCAAAGAGAAAGTGCGCCATTTAACCACATGGCTGGGTAAGTATATAATTGAGACTCCCAACCAGTAATTCTTGACCTCCATTGAAAGGATATCAAAACCACTGATAAAATAAGCAACCAATATTATGCTCCTCGCGTATAGATTAGCTATTTATAGCTCTATACACTCTCGTAGACAGTACATGTAATGCATACTCCTTTTAAAACAACGTGTGTTTTATTTTGAAAGAACTGAATTGAATATAAGGTGGGATTTAAGTGTCACTAAAATGTTGATATGAAGTCGAGACATCCATTTATTTATTTTACAAAGCTTATATCAATTAACATTGTATATCTGGTACAAGACATGTATGTGTTATTTATCCTGCTTCCCATTCTCGGATCAAGTTGAAACTTTGCATAATTATTCATTGCCAATGGCAAGTCATGAATTAATAAGAAAAAAAGGAATTAGTCAATTAATTATTCTTAATAAAAGTGTTTTTTAAATAGAAATTGGGAGATAAGTCTTGCATAATTTATATATATATATGCCAACGATTGTGAGGTTATTTCCCTTATATTGGCTTTTTATAAATTTATTTTTTATTTTATTTTTATATTTAGCTTGTTAGTTCTTGTGATATTAAGTTTTTAAGTATGTTAGAGAAAGCAATGTCTTCAGACAGTGGTGCCAAAAAAGACTATCTTCAGAATGTTTTCTCCAGAAAGTGGTATCTTTAGAAAGTGGTATCTTTAGAAAGTGGTGTCTTTAGAAAGTGGTATCTTTAGAAAGTGGTGTTTCCAAAATATGGCCTCTTAAGAAAGTAATGTCTTGAGAAAGTGATGTCCTGAAAAAGTGGTATCTTGTGAAAGTGATGTCCTGAAATAGTGGTGTCTTGAGAAAGGGATGTCCTGAAAAAGTGGTGTCTTGAGAAAGTGATGTCCTGAAAAAGTGGTGTCTTGAGAAAGTGGTGTCTTGAGAAAGTGGTGTATTGAGAAAGTGGTGTCTTGAGAAAGTGGTGTCTTGAGAAAGTGATATCTTTAGAAAGTGATGTCTTTAGAAAGTGATGTCTTTAGAAAGTGATGTCTTGAGAAAGTTATGTCTTGAGAAAGTTATGTCTTGAGAAAGTGATGTATTGAGAAAGTGGTGTCTTTAGAAAATGATGTCTTAAGAAAGTGATGTCTTGAGAAAGCGATGTCTTGAGAAAGCGATGTCTTGAGAAAGTGATGTCTTGAGAAAGTGATATCTTGAGAAAGTGGTGTCCTGAGAAAGTGATGTCTTGAGGAAGTGATGTCTTGAGAAAGTAGTGTCCTGAGAAAGTGATGTCTTGAAGAAGTGATGTCTTGAGAAAGTGATGTCTTGACAAAATTAGACTACAGTAAACAGTGAATGAAACTAGTACGTCTCACATAGCACTAATAAAGAACTACAAACACACACACACACACTGGAAATGAAACACACACACTGGACATGACCATCTGACACGCTGGACGCACGCAGAAAATAAACAACTCAGTTACATTACAGGAGAAAAATGCAAGTAGACAGACCTGATAGAGATACTAAAAAAAAAGTGTATTCATTTCTCACATTAAAATTAGCAAATTCAATATACTATTATAACCCAATTGCCCTATTGACGACGCAATATGGTTAACTGTGTGTTACCAGCGGACATTTGTGACACAGGCCAGCCAGGGCCGGTCCTAGCTATTGCGGGGCCCTATTGCGAAATTGATTGCGCGGGGTCTAGTCTGTGTGAGAATAAGGAAGTGAAAATAATTCTAGAGATTTCCAGGAAATTTTCGTATATATTTTGCAATTTAATAATTACATCTTGAATTAGGGCGGGGCCTATGAAAGCGCGGGGCCCACTGCAACCGCATAGGCTGCAGTGGCCTAAGACCGGCCCTGAGGCCAGCAATACAGTTTAGTGTGCTATGTTGATGGGTTAAAGAACAGTACTGGTATGAACTTAGCACATGAATATGACTTGTGTTATGGTCATCTGATCATAGGCCTGCGCAGACCAGAGACAGTGTGTAGGCAGGCAGTTCAAGATAGGACACGGAGGAGACCAGGTCTGTGAGTCTGGCTATAAAGTCGGGCCTGGTTGAGTCGTCAAGTGTCGTGTACGAGTCCAAATAGAGATAGAGACAGTAGAGTTTTGTACGGTGATGTACAGAGTAACATTTTATTGTGTTGCCAATTGTGTCGTATTGGCTGTTTTATTTGACCCGTATTAAAGTAGAAGATTATTTTGAAGCTCTAGTTGTCAAGTTCTTGATGTGTTGATGTGTTGTGTGTCTAGAGCAGTTGTTTACAGAACGCCTGAGATAGGAAAGAGAAACGTAACAATACAAAGATATTCCAAAAACGTTGAAAACATCGACGTAATCTGAGTCTTTGAAACTAAGGAAATGGTGTGTCTTGAAGACACACAAGACTGTCTACACAGCTCTAATGAACTGTTAAACTAACAGAGCCAACAGGAGACCCGTGTCGAGTCAACAGTCATTTGACTGAGCTGTGTTCCGTGCAGTGACCATCCTCCTGCGGTCATCCCCTTCAAATATTGACTAATGCGTCTTTGATAGTTTTCTCCCCCCCCCCCCCCGGTCTCTTCCTGGTCAAGCCTCTCTGACCGGCTCTGTGTTCTGACTGGACCACAGCGATGTGTTTTTCCTTAGATCACAAGGCCTTTGTGTTGTGTTTGTTTTTTTTTGCAGATCTCGTCCTAATATGCTTTTTACGCAAATTATTCGATTTTTCCCCCCTTCTTGAATAGAGTTTTCTCCCTTGCAAAAAGTTGTTTCCCTTTGATTACAGCTTCATTGCTGGTTCTGGCTTCTCTTTATTTCTAGATGCCCAAGAAAATATCTTCACATTTAGAAGCGTATGGTTGGACTAGTTAACGAAATAACTAAAAAAAAAAACAGCTACTTGAAAGCCAAATCTTTGGAAATTGTATGCTGTAAATAAAATCATGGGGGTGCTGTGGCTTAGCAGTAAAGCGCTTCGCTTCTGAACCGCGGGTCCCGGGTTCGAATCCTGGTGAAGACTGGGATTTTTAATTTCGGGATCCTCGGGCGCCTCTGAGTCCACCCAGCTCTAATGAGTACCTGACATTAGCTGGGGAAAAGTATAAGAGGTTGGTCGTTGTGCTGGCCACATGACACCCTCGTCAACCGTGAGCCACAGAAACAGCAAATGCCAGCGGTGGCTGAGTGGTTAAGTACCTGGTTTCTGAACCTTGGGTCCTGGGTTCGAATCTTGGTGAAGACTGGGATTTTGAATTATGGGATTTTCTTGGCGCCCCTGAGTTCACAAAACAGTAAAGGGTACTTGACGTAAGTTGGAAAAAATAAAGGCTGTTGGTCGTTGTGCTGGACACATAACACCCTGTTCGTTAACCGTTGGTCAAAGAAACTGATGACCATAACCTCATCTGCATATAGATCGCAAGATTTAATGGAAGATTTCAGAGAAAGAATGATATATTTTAAAATGAAGGAGATAGAATTTTTTTTTTTTACAGTGTCAATATTAAGCCTTTTTATTCCGAGAAGGGATTTCGTGCACATGCAAGATTTAGGTGATTAAGGTGTATTAAAATCATCTTGGGTTTCCCATTTAATCAATCGTTGTAATTTACAGAGCCGATTCTTAAATAACTTTTGCCATTCGTGCAATGCATAAGACTAAGACTGAAATTAAAACTAAGACTACGATTTAATACTAAGACTGCTTTATTGATCACTTACAGTGATTGCTAGGACTCATTGCTCAAATAAAGACAACACATCAGAAACGTAAGAACTAGAGCTAGAAATGAAAGCTTGTTAGAAACTATGTTAGAATAATACCTCTCTCTGTTCTCTCCCACTCTCTCTCTCTTTCTACTCTGTCTATGCCTCTCTTCTCTCCCCACTCTCTGCCTCTATCTTATTTCTCTTTCTCGAACTCTCTCCCTCTCTTGTCATCCAACTTTCTAGCTTAACAATACAAAAAGAATAGGCTGTAATGAAGGTTTAAGAATATATTACATTGTTTCGGACAAGTCGAGATGCCCAGATTTGACATTCTTTCTTAATTGAGTCCCTTGGGTTGGGCATTACATTTTTTAGTTGGTGAACGAACTTCATGGAGATAACAAGCCACTCACTATCACGCACACCCGCACACCCTAACCCTAGTACTCATATACACATTACACACACATTTAAAAAATGAAGTCTGTCTTTGTCTTTCCATAATAAAAATAATATTTAATATATAACACTGTCAAGGTGCTATGAATACATAACAGGGAGAACAAAACAAGGAATATATAAAACAGATTTTTAAACAAACCTTTTATATGGGAAAGAACTACACATTTATATCCATATATATATAACATAGAAAAACATATATATGCCTCAATTCTGTAGGATTTTATTTCCTTTTCTATGTTAAACAGAATTAATTAATTAGCAACAATTAATTAATTAATTAATAATTGACTTATTTTTATTGATTCATGTATTGTTTAGGACAGTAATTAATGTATAAAGTTTCAAGTTAATACGAGAATAGGACGTGGAAGAACTAACGTGAGCAAGATTTTCACCAGACAGACGGACAGACAGACGGACAGACAGACAGAGTTGATAGAAGCTTTATAATAAAAATAAGTGTTAATTTTCTTGAATGTAGTGATGCATGTTGTTTGTCTGAGCTCAATGGGGAGCGAGTTCCAATCCTTTGGTCTATGCACTTGAAAAAGTCCACAAACCGTAGCATGTGAGGGAGAAACGTGGCACAACTAGAATACATGGAGCGCCGGCTCTCTGGGGGGATATACGAAGGGATCTATTCACTAAGGTACGAGGACATCTCTTTGTTGTAGTAGCGTGTGGCCGCCTTGTAGTCGATTCCTGACCTACATGGAGTCAAATGGGTGTACGCAGGAAAGCAGTTGCAGAATCTCTTTTTTTTATGTCACTATCTGCTGTTCTGGATCCGCCAGCACGTTTTTATAGTAGTCAGGACTGCAGAGTATGAATACCACATCTAGCTTTTTTACAAAGCTTACATTAACTTACTCTGTCTGTTTGTCTGTCTGGGTGGATTTTTTAAAACTCTTTCTTCTCCCACTTCCCATTCTTAGATCAAGTTGAAAGTTTCACAATTATTGATTGTTGATGACAACACACAAATCAAATTTAGTACCAATTAATAATTTTGTTTTATATAGAACAAAGGGATATAAAACTTGCAATATTGAGAGGCATAGCAGCAATTGAAATGTGCCATCCAATTATTCCATATTATCTTTATTTTTTTAAAAAAGGACCTTTTTAAAAAATTTTGCTTATTTATTGACTAAGTTGTCAAACATGGTCGGATCTGGCCTAATCTAGGCAGCTACTGAGAGCGTCCCTTGCATACCTGGCTTATGTGTGGGTCATTCACAAAGTACTATAATTAACTAGCAAAATATACTGTTTTAAATCTAAGGCAGGCAACTCAACGAAGAGATAGGAGGCAATATTAAATGACGTATTTATTACAATCTATCAACAAATAGTTAAACTTCCGCTATTAAGTCACAGGGAGTACTGTCTTAAGTTCTAAAAGTCTTACTTCATACCAGAACACAGTATAGACCACTGACACACTTCCCAGTGTCTCTCCAGGTCTCCCAAACAGTTCACTAGTATCCCACAGAAATTTTAATGCTGTATAACATGCACAGTATTAATGCGACAGTAAAAAGGTCCCAACTACGATGGGCGGGACATGTAGTCCGCATGCCAGAAAATCGCCTTCCCAAACGACTTCTGTATGGAGAGTTATGTACAGGAAAGTGCTCCCAAGGCGGCCAATACAAGTGCTACAAAGACACCCTCAAGAGCTCCCTCAAGGAATGCGGTATCGACATTCATGGCTGGGAAGCACTAGCTCTAGATCGCTCCGCATGGCGAGAAGCTGGGAGCCTCGGAGTCTCAAGATTTGAAGCAAGTAGAGTGGCCAGTGCGATAGAGCGCCGAACCAATAGAAAGCAGAGAGAAAAAGCAGGCCTATCTGCAACTGACAAAACTCACCCATGCCACATATGCGACGGCTTTTCAAAGCGAGGATTGGACTTCACAGCCATCTTCGAGTCCATAGGAAATGAGAAATGTGCTCATCTTCGTACACGAAGGAGGGAGCTATATCCCATAGGATATCACTCAGACACCAGACTGTTCAGACTCCAGCCCGATCTCCAACAGTTCTTCGTCCTGTATCGAGATGTCTTATACTACTTAGTACTTGTGTTCAATGGTGCTCTCATGCGCACCATCAGTGTGGCGAGGGAACAGAGTTACAACAATACGAACTACTTTTATTTAAAAAATATAACATAACTTACTAAGAGAAAGATTTATATCTTGTCTATGCTAATGAATAATTGCGCCAAGTTTCAACTTGATCAGAGACTTTACCCATGATGGCGTAGAGGTTTTGTTAAACAAGAAGAAAAAAAAAAGACAGTACCTCCTTTATACAGTTAATAAAGCTATTTGTTTTCTCTGAATATTTAATGATTATTAGATTTTTTTTAAAAGGACATTTTTTAACCCGCCCCATTCCCCCCTCCAACCAGGGGCGGACTGGCTATATGGGAAACCGGCAAATGCCCGGCAGGCCGGTACGAAATGGGCCGGTCTGGTCGCTACCAAAAAAAAAATAATTCATTGCGGAAAATTAAAAAAAAAAAGTGACAACAGAAGACACAAAGGCCCAAACATGTTTTCTTGTTTTGTATTATTATTATTATTATTATTATTACAAATAATTTTGTTTAAATTCAACAAGAAAAAATAATGCACAATACACTGTACATATTATCATTAGCATCATTCACCAATAAAATTATAAAAGAGATATAAATCTAAATTTTTTTTATTACTAAATATAGACACAATATTGATGTTATTGATGTTTCCTCTGTTTTGGTTTGAGCATTGTAACTTTTTCCCAAATATCCAGTTTAAGGTTAGACACTGAATGGGGCGTAAACAAATCTGTTCTCTAGGTTCGTGCCAAGTGTCAGACTACTTCCGGGTCGTACCTTTGACTTGCGTCTGTTTCTATAGAAACATCTCGACGTGGCTTCGCTTTAGTGAATGTAAAAATATAAAAGTTTTTAGTTAATTTTAGTTCAAAAAGAAGTATATGTACTTTGTCGTTATGAATTATCTACAAGATTCGATTGTAAGGCCGTGGATCAAAAAAAAATTGTCCAACTCAGGACAATAGTATAGACCAGTGTTTCATAAACTGTGTTCCGCGAAGCCTTATTGTTCCGCGAAGCTTGAATATGTGTTCCACAAACGTGAAATTATTAACTAGTAGGCCACCAGCTGAATTAATCTCAGGGGCGTAGCTAGAAATTTTCTATCGTTTGGGGGCCCGGGTGGACTGAC
>JADKLZ010023031.1:0-18254 GCA_021533235.1 Biomphalaria straminea | reverse complement strand
GGAACATGTAATACTAACTTATAAATAAGAGATGGTTATCTTTCTCTCTCTTTCTCTTCGTGCTTCCTTCTTTATATCATATCTCTCTCCCTCCCACTCGATACGTTCTCTCTCATGATCTATCACTCTCTTCTTCCCCTTCCTCTTTCTCTCTCTCTCTCCCTCTCCCTCCCACTAGTTCTCCCGCTGTCTCCCTCTATATCTCATTCTGTTTCGCTCTCTCTCTATTTCACCCTCTCACTCCTCTCTCTTTCTCTCTCTCTCTTTCTCGCTCTCTCCCTCGAGATCATTCCTCTCGTTCTACCTCTCTATATTGCTCTCTTGTAAAAAATAACTTTAGCTATCTCTCTTTCTCTCTCTAGCTCTCTCTCTCTCTTTCTTCCTCAATCTTTCTCGCTCTCTCCCTCTAGATCTTTCTTCTCTTTCTACCTCTTTATATCGCTCTCTGTAAAAAAAAAAGATCTCTCTTTCTCTCTCTAGCTCTCTCTCTTTCTCTCTCTCTTTTTCTTTCTTTCTCTCTCTGTTTCTCTCTCTCTCTCTCTCTTTTCTCTCAGAAATCCTAGTAGAGAACAATACGTATCATATAAGAGCAACACTAGGAGAGACTTATTGAGAGACTGGTGCGGAGAAAATGAAGTGAAACTAAAATGTCGACGAGGACTAGGTCTAGAACTTAAGTTCATTGCCTGAAATGTGATACAAAGTTTCCAAAGGAAGCCACAGGAACACTGTTAATAACATACATACTTATGTTCAACACAATGAGGCACCAAAGTTTTTTTAGTTTGTTATAGTGATCATAAGAACGTTTGTATTGAAATGTAATACTTTCTTTCTCACTAGACTTTCATCGGGGGGTGGGGGGTACGGAGTGTATATTTGTGTGTTTCTATGGTGACGGTGGAAAGAGGTTAGCGATTGGTTTTGGATGATGCAACCTAGGTGGCGTTGTCATCATTTGGTTTAAGTGAGGGGAGACGACTCCAGAACGTGAGACTGAAAGGCTGTGCTACTGTAGTGAGTAAAATTGTGTTAAAAAATTTTTATTAGTAAAGATATATTAAGTCTACAACGGTTTAGTTGTCTACCAGCAGTGTGATGCAGTAGCGGCCTTAGGGGGTGGCAACCGCCCCAGGCTCCGCGCCTGAGGGGGGGTGGCCCGCGATGAGAGAGTTTATTGTCACCAACTTCGAAAACCAAGTCAGTTCTCATAAACTAGGACTTGCTACTTAATATTTTACCAATACTCTAATGATACCAATTGAATTTAAGCTGTTAACATACATATTTGGTTTCAAAACACCGTTCAGTTTCGGTAAAGACATCATCTAATGACCTGCCGATTCCAAGAGGCTATCATCGTTTAACAGTTCACAATAAAAACACATTGGTGGAAGCAACCAATCCAAATCGTTTATTTCGTATATAAATATCGACGTCTAATCAGATTTTATAAGGGAAATGCAAAGTGATAAAGTTTGAACTACTCTTTGCATTATGAAAAAAAAGTATATGAAAGAGTCATTTATAACATTTGTAGTAACATAAATGCAACTTTTGACAAAGTGATTTTTTAATGAAAATAACTATAAAATATACAGTGGTGATACGTTCTAAGACCGCACGCGAAAGTCATATTTTTTTGCGGTAGGCTATTAAATTTCATAAACCAATATTATTTTCAGACATAAGCAGTCTCACCAGTAGATGTGCTTGTACAGCTATTCCGGCCAATCAGCTTTCAGAAAGTTTGTCGATGACGTATTAAGTTGTTTTTTTCCCCAATAGGCTAATGTGCATGAATATCTTGCAGCCGTGGGAAAACCAGTGTCTCAGTGTTAAAGAAAAAAATTCCGGAGTATTTTTTTAAATTAGTTGTTTTTTTTAACCCGTGGTATAGCCCTCTCCAAAAGTCGGGTCTGCGAAAGTGTATGGACCACTGTAGCTCTTATAGCACACTTTGTCTTTAAGAACGTCAATATGCTTCAATTTTCAGACTGAGAGATGAGTCAGGATATTAGTAGTGCGCGAGTGTTTTCTTTTATATTTGCTTCTGTTAAGGCAGACCCTTTTTGGAATACTCTTTTCAATGCTAATCCACCACGCATTTGATAATTCCACCGAAGGGATATATCTCCATTCCAGATTCGATGGCAAACTTCTAAATATTGCTAGACTGAGGGCCAAAACTAAAACCAGAACAACCCTCATAAGAGACATGCTCTTCGCGGACGACGCAGCGGTTGTGGCACACTCACATGAGGAACTTCAGCTACTAATGTCCCGCTTCTCTCAGGCCTGTAAAGAATATGGCTTAACTATTAGCACAAAGAAAACAAATGTTATGGGACCTCCTGCTACAGCACCACCCTCCATCCTCATAGACGATAACAAGCTGGATGCCGTGAACGAATTCTGCTATCTGGGATCCACAATTCAAGACGACCTTTCTCTAGATGAGGAGATAAAAAAACGTATAGGGAAGGCTGCATCGACCTTCGCTAGACTCAGGTCAAGAGTTTGGGAAAACCAGAAGCTAACTACAGCGACCAAAATGGAAGTCTACAAGGCATGCATTATGAGCACGCTGCTGTATGGCAGTGAATCATGGACCACCTACGCAAAGCAAGAGCGAAGACTGAACTCGTTCCATTTGCGATGCCTTCGTAGGATCTTGAAAATCACATGGAAAGAAAAAGTGTGCAATACTGAGATCCTTGCACGAACAGGTATTCCCAGCATCTTTAAAACCCTCAGACAACGCCGCCTGCGCTGGCTTGGACATGTTCGCCGGATGGAGGACAATCGCATACCGAAAGTCATCCTCTACGGACAACTTGCGACTGGCTCAAGAAAAACTGGTCGCCCCCACCTCCGTTACATAGATGTTATAAAACGCGACCTCAAATCAGTGAACATCAATACTGACCAGTGGGAAGACATAGCTCTAGACCGCACCAGATGGAGAGAGACAGTGACCAAGAAGACTATGGACAGCGAAAGAGCATGGGCCTCAGCTCTGGAAGAAAAGCGGACAACGCGGAGAATGGCCAGCTCCTCTACCACTGTAGCGAAGACCACCTTTACCTGCGATACTTGTGGACGGGAGTGTCTCTCCAAAATAGAGCTCTACAGCCACACGAGGAAGTGTGCGAGATGAACCATAGTCGTTCTACGACTGAATGAGGCCAATGATGATGATGATGACTCTTGGTATATCAATGAATCAGCCAGGAAAACCAATGACTTCACATGCATGGCTAGATAAACACATGTATCCGCATAGCACGTAATTCTACTTCGAAGGAATGCATTTAATTCTGAAGTTTTCAATACAATTCGGCTTACTTAGTTGTAAAGGAAGAATGTGTTGAGTGATTGCTTTGTTTACAAACCAAATATTTTATTTTTTAAAAATCTAAACATGATCATTTCTTACGATAGATGTGGGTTGTTGTGGAGTTCACATAATACCCTCGTAAACCGTAGCTTATATAAATAGGGTAAACTCCCCTCCTGTACTCAATGTTATAACTGTAGTAAACAGAGATCACATCCGGTTTCTCTGGTGTCATTATTGTCTTACAACCTTGACACTGTAATATACTTCCTTGTATGTTTCTATTTTTAGACCCACGAGTCAGTGTTTACATTATTCAAGATACCAAACTAAATAATTAATCACCAATAGTAAATTAACTAATTTGCTCATTTAAAAAAATCGATTCTAGTCTTGTCATGGAAAGGAGATAGCTCCTGCAAAATTTCAGCTTGATCCGAGGTTAGGTGTGGGAGAAATAACTTTTTACCAGACAGACAGACAGACAGAGTGAGTTGATAAAAGCTTTGTAAAAACATTACTCCAAAGCCTAAAAAAACTGTGATTCATGCAACATGTGAAATATCATAATAGATCTTGCATAGTTCAACAACAATAGCAATGAATCAATAAATCCCAGCATACATTGAAATATAAGGCAAAGAAAACAAAAAGACATGCTGGCAAAATATTGGGAGAATTAATAACCAATTGAAAATTCGTCTCCATTCTCAAGAAATAAAGACAACAAAAGAGAGAAGAGGAAGTTATAAAAATAGACATTCTGTCATCCAAATCTGTGGTTGTGCTCCAACTAAGATCACTTAAAATTCATAGAGTCCCTATTGCTGGGCTTCTCAGATGCTCTCCTAAAATGAAGACTAGGAATAACTTTGAGTTATTTTCAGGAGGAAATGTCTAATTGGGCTACTAACTTATTGTCTCTCTTTCCTAGCGTCTTTAAGCTTTTCGTATTTCCTGTTTCAGTATAACAACTCTTTTGGTTTCGAGATTCACCTTCACGTATTACTTAGTCGAATGAACCAGGGGCAACAATCTTGATCTGTCCATTTCACAAATTTATTAACTATAATTGGCTATATCGACACGAAAAACGTCTAATGCAGGGGCGGACTGGCTATATGGGCATTCGGGCAAATGCCCGGTGGGCCGGTACCCAAATTAGCCGATAGGACCACATTAATCTTCTTTTTATAAATGAAGTATTTATAAGCTAAAGGCAGCATGTGACTAATGCAACAAAATAACTTGTTGAAGGTTATCTAGTATTCTCTTACAAAAGGGAACCTCAGAGCGAAGTATTTATATTCACTATATTCATGTGTACAGCTATCGATACATTAACAATGATTTTGATGACAGGTTGGCCTACAATTTGATATCCATCATATAATATACAATTTATGGGCCGGATGAAATAGAAATACCCTGGCCGATTTTGACACCCAGTCCGCCCCTGGTCTAATGTTTTAAAAAAGTATTTTCCGGAAGATGAAAATTTGGACTAGTGAAATTAGCTCTTTTGGAGTGTCCACAAAAGAATTCCTATTTTGTTCTTTAAAGCTGCGTTCAAAATCCAGAGGCCCATAAAAGACGCTGACCCCCCCCCCCGCCGAAAGAAAAAAAGTGTGGGGGAGGAAAAGATTAGTTGTAGTGCTTCCTGATCTGGAAACCACTGCGCAGTTCATCTCAGATATTGGTTTAGTTATCTGACCCCTTTATAACAATGAGAATCCAGAAGAAGAATTTGAAATTAGACTTTCCTATTGGACTATCTAGTTCTAAATGAGGTTCGTGCACACCTTTTGTTTTGCACTTGTGAATCAAGGAACTATTAACAATCTTACACAGTTGATGCGGTGTATGGGTACACAATAAAAAGGATTACTAACTAGATCTAGATCTATGAGTCACGTGGGAATGATGGGTGACGTCATGGCAGACGACTTACCTGACAGCTGGAGGAAGTGAAAATCGTGTCTATTACTTTTTACTTCAACTCAGGCTTCAATTGGTCGAGAAAGTCACGTGATCTGTATAAATAGAAACACGCAGTATACACAACGACAAGGCTCAAATCGAGGCTTTAAAAGGGAAAGGTTGCCCTGACCTCTTTGAAGAAGATTGGCCATTACTCCTTTGACAAATGGATTCCCGTAGATGTTCTTCTACCTACTGTTGTGAATCCAATGGAAGCTCTCAAAATACGAAAGTAAACAAGCAACTTAAATAAAAAAAAAGAATTAAACAAGAAAAAACGATAAGACAATATCTTCATTATACAATATAAAATATAATTATTTTTTTATTTTTTTTTTAAATTATTATCATCATCATCACCACACCTAAGTGACTCTGTACCCACTGCATTATTACAGGGGTACCATAGCGTTGCTTTATCTTATATGAGGCCATGATGACAGTGTCGATATTGGGGGCCATGGCCCAGGGCTTTTTCAAAGCCTGTAGTACAGATTTTGAGTCAGTGACCACAACAATCTGTGTTGCCCTCAAATATCCCTCGCCGAGTTGAGAGTCAATGACCTTTAAGGCTTCACAGACTGCCATGGTCTCCGCATCAAAACAGCAAACACTACTACATGGTCCAAAGATTCTTACTGAGTAAGAGCTAAGAACGTCGATGTAGGCTCCACAGCCTGCTCTTCCAGAATCTAATTGATAAAAATGTTTTGTTCACATCGGGTATCGAGCTCGCACCGTCAGCTCCTTGTACGAACAATGTTATTCATTCGGCCTGCGGGCAGTGCACACTTGAGCTATTATTTATTTGTACTTTCGTTATTCGGACATCTAGACCAGTGGTTCTGAACCTTTTCTGCTTGGCGACCCCTTTTTACAATCTCCCACTCTGCCGCGACCCTCCCCCTCACACACACACACATGCAGCAATGGAAGAATAAACAATAACAATCCATACTTTCGATGGCCTTAGGCGACACTGTCAAATCGTCAATCGACCCTCAAGGTGTTTGCGACCTACAGGTTGAGAACCCATGATCTAGATCTTGAGCTGTCATCTAAATCTATCTAAATACTCTAGTTTGTGCTAAAAATGGAAGAGCTAAAAAGGGCACAAATATAATTGTAAAAAAAATCTAAATTAAAAATCTGATCTACAATTCATGTTTTCTTTACTTCAGATACCTAGCTGTTTAGAGTTATCGGCCCTAGATGAAAAATCTCCAATATCCACACTTCTCCTTTTCTATTCTATCAAGTTCAATAACTTCAAATGAACTTCTAATTCACGTCTGTCGTTTTGTTGTGGACGCAGTATTTAAAGTGTCAGGTCAAGTTGACATCTTCTCCAAGAATTTTCTCAATTTTAAATTCTATTTTCTCTTTCATTTTTTTTTTCAACCCAATTTGATCAAAAGTAAAAATAAAACATTGGGAAGATGAATTTTAAAAAATTGACTTGATTAAAAAATGGCCCAATAAATTAAACTCTAAAAAAAAATGATTTTTTTTTTCTTTTCATTATTTTATCTTATAAAATACAGACGTTAGTTCAAAATGGTTACGATCTAAGCGTCATGCATCTAGTCATGTATGTTAACCAATGACATAAATGCTGCCAAGTCTCTGGTTTTCCTGGCTAGCTCAGGCAACCCATTCCATGCTCTAATAGCTCTAGGGATGAAAGGAGCATTTGTATAAATTTGTCCTAGCATATGAAATTAGTAATGTGCCTTTATCTTTGGGTCTTTCTGAGTATTTTATTTAATTTAGTTTTTGTATTAGAAGATTATGGTTCAGTGTGTTTTAAGTCTGGTAGGACTTAAATGTGTCTATCTGTAAGGACCCGTATTGTTCACTGGAGCACCTCTGTCTTTGTTCGCTGTCTTTAAAAGTTATATTAAGTAAAAAAAAAATCGTCTGACCGGTTGGTTGAGCGCTTGGCATAGAAAGCGTAGGATAGAGAGTTTGAATCCCAGTGAAGACATTGACCCTTTGAGATCTTTCCATAGTCCAAGAATCCACCACCTAAGACTCTAATTGAACCTGACAGTAAATACTAATGGTCGTTGTGCTGGCCACATGATATCCACATTAACTGTGGACCATAGAAACGTGGTCCCAAGGAGCTTTGTGTCCTCTGTCCATTTGGTGTCATTTTACCTGCAACTGGAGTCTTTTTCGGTGCTGCCATCACTCCATGTTACGTGTTGCCTGGAACGTCTACTCAGTGGCGTAGCAAGGTACCCGTGGGCCCGGGTTCAAGAATATAACATGTTGTAGCCCCCCCACCAAAAGACAAACTTAGTGTGCGCCAAAAAAAATTCGAGTAGTTTGTATATTTACCAAAAGACATTCAAATGGAATTAGTTTTAAATCGGCTTTATACAAATACAAAGAACTATCCCCAAGGGCTCATGTGGGCCCCCAAACGGCCATGAGTCATGGACCCAAACGCAATGAAACGCTTGTCATGGTTACTACATCACAGGCTGTGAGCCCCTAATGGTCTTGGGCCCGGTTTATTGAATCCCCCTTAGCGCAATGTATTCTACTCCACTGCTTCTACTATTTGTTTAGTTATAAACACCGTTGTGCTGGCCACATGACACCCTCGTTAATTGACGGCCATAGTAACAGATGAGCCCCTATAGATCGCACATTTTTAATGGGGAAATTTTTATGTTTAGTTGGCAATGGGACTCCTTTAATAGAAAGTCCTTGACATTGTATACCATGGACCATTACTCGTGACTATCGCAAAGAGACAGAGACTTGGGGTTGTATTTAATGACTACGTGACATTGACAACTTTGTCGATGACATCACAACCCCTCCATGTGGGCCCCAACTTCCCAGGTATTAAAAAAAATCTTCCAGGAAGATCTACCTGGACAGGTGTCATACTTAATTAAAAGTTTTGTTTGTGTGTGTGCGTGTGTGTGTGTAACTGTGAAGTGAGTCGTGAGTGTATGTGTTTTGTTTTGTTACGAAATAACGTTAAGATTGAGGTTATGGAAGAATATAACACACAATACACGAATGAACACACAGTCAGTAGGAACGAACATAGTCAGTATGTATGTTCATACTTTAGTAGAAATGAACATATATATATATAGTTCATCCATCGTGGCACTGGGGTTTTATGCTTCCTCATGTGGCTGGTGACACGTAAGTGAGCCCGGAATGTTGGGCTGCACACTGGGAAGGTTATTCCAGCTGGAGCTATTGTCATTTGGCTTTGCTTTCCTTCTCTGGCGTTTTTTTTTCTGCCAGTATTGTTCTCTTTTTCTCAGCAACCTGTGCGCCGGTTTTCACAGCGACATGATGCTCTGTCATGTGCTTCTTTCCCTTAGGTGGCTGGGTCTATGCTGAACGCTTTCAGAGAAGCTTTGAGGGTGTCCCTGAAGCGCTTTCTTTGACCACCTTGCGAGCGCTTTCCTTCGCTTAATTGGCCATACAAGAGTCGTTTAGGGATGCGGTGGTCTTCCATTCTGCAGACGTGTCCTGCCCATCGCAGCTGGGACTGCATCAGGATTGTATGGATGCTTTGCAGACCCGCTCTTTGAAGGACTTCATTATTTGGTATTTTGTCTTGCCATTTGACATTCAGTATTTTACTTAGACATGTCATGTGGAAGTAGTTCAGTTTCTTTGCATGTTTTTTTTTTTACTGTCCACATTTCTGAGGCATAGAGCAATGTGGAGAGGATGACGGCTCGATAGATCCCTAGCTTTGTATTTGTGGTGATACCACGACTATTCCAGATATTTTTAAACAATCTGCCATAGGATGCACTGGCGTTGGATATGAACATACAACTGCAGGAAACAGCTTCGTAAAGGAGGAATGGATTTAAAAAAACAACTTTTTAGTTTACATGTTTTTATTACTATAGTGTAATATTTTCATCAATGCAATAATATATATATATATGTATATATATATATACAGAGAGAGAGAGAAAGAGAGAGAAAGAGAGAGAGAGAGAGAGATTATATATGTATACTAGTTGGATAGGACCGTCCGCCTTACAGGCCTTAGTTTTGATATTACTGATTTAGTGCAGGGGTGGGCAAATTACTGCCCGAAGTGTTTTATGCGGCCCGCGGAAACCTAAATAAATCAAGTGTGCCCACACATTACACATATTTAAATGCAAATATATTAAAAGTAAATAATGTAAATATCTATATAAATGATTAAAACTTTTGATTCTTATTATCACTTAGAATGAAGAGGCTAAAGAAACATTGTCTCTAAACGTCCTTCTAAAAAGTGTAAAGTAAACGAAGATTATATTTATTAGGCATATTTCGATAAATTCAGTAAAAGACACAAACCCAGGCAAATATTTATTCAATATTATGAAGAACTTGTTGAAAGAGTTGGACTGGCTTGTACAAGATATCAAGGGTAACAACTGATGGGAGCTTTGACAGAGAAAAACAACCTTTTTAATAAAATAAAGAAAATATCCCAATCGTAAACTAGTAACTGTAAAGTTTACACATAGCTACATTCAATTTACAGTGTGGAGACGGGCATATTCATTAAATTTTCCTTCACCAGCAAACGAAATTAAAGCTTTATAATTTTACCGTACCTGAAAGGTGAAAAAAAAAACAATTTCTAGTGAAATGGCTGAAAAGACTTATTTGGATTCATTGATTGTTGAATTTTAAATCAAATTTTAACTAGTTAACTTTAACTGAAACTAGTTTTCAGTACCCTCAGCTCACCATTTAATGTAGAAGCTGATATGGCTCCAGATGACATACCTTCAAGCAAATTATGATCTGATAGAGAGTCTGAAGTCAGTTCCTTCGCGGGAGCTTCATGGGTGCCAGTAGCTGTATATCTACACTTTATGGAAACACATTCTTTTCTTTTTGTTTTTTTAAATTATCAAGTGTTAGAACAGGTCGATGCTCATTGAAGGTAATTTCACAGTAGTCACAAGAAACACAACTAGTAAGCTAGTTCCATGGTTTCGGAACTTATGCAGGATAGTAAACAGTTATATTCTTCATATACTTCATATTAAGTACGGCATGCGGCCCGCCCAGCCCCAAATTTTGTTAATGCGGCCCTCGGTTGAAAAAAGTTGCCCACCCCTGATCTAGTGGATTGAATTTAGATTTATGTTCAACATGGAGAATGGTCCCTTCACATTTTGTTTTATTTTTACCACGGTGGCTGAGCGGTAAAGCGCTTGGCTTCTGAATCGGGGGGCCAGGGTTCGAATCCTGCTGAATATTGGGTTTTTTAATTTCGTGATCTTTAGGCGCTCGTGAGTCCAACCCGACATTAGTTGGGTAAAAGTAAAGGCGGCTGTTCGTTGTGCTGGCCACATGACACCGTCGTTAACCGTAGGCCACAGAATCAGATGACCTTTACGTCATCTGCCCTATAGACCACAAGGTCTGAAAGTGGAACTTAACTCTTTTTTTTAAATACGAAAATAAAAGTAGAATGTGAAACGGGATTTCCCATTCAGCCGACATATTCATATCGAATAAAAAATATTAAATACCGTGAAAACAAGTTTACCCGATTTGCTTTAAAAAAAAAATTAAGAATTTCGTTCTTCAATAGAGATACAATTAGGTGTTTTTGTCCATTTTAGGACCCTCCTATTGTGGGGGGGGGGGAACATTACACATACACTACGGTCTCTGACATGATCTACGGAACTTTTATACCAAGTTTTATCACGATTGGTCAAACGGTTTAGATTTTTATTTGGAACATACATACATGCAAAGATAGTGACACCTTACTTTCCGCTTTATATATTAGACTATTCGACCGGCGGCATAGCATACGCCGCTATTTTGCAGGGCATGCCTTAGGCACTGCAACATATGCGACCGCAGTGGATCCCGCACTTTATTTGGACCCGTGCTAATTTTTAGGTGTATAAATTATTAAATTTAAGCATTTATAACATATAACAGATTTCCCGCGCCTCTTGATTTACCAGGAGCCCCTGGAAATCTCCTGAAATGTTATTAAATATGGGCCTACGAAAAAGTCCTGGAAATCTCCGGAAATTATTAAAATCTTCAGTAAAGTAAAAGTAAAGTAAAAACTAAAATATCCGGAAAAGAATTATGCTATTTTGTGAATGAAAATAGTGCGGAATTGGACACACCATTTTCCATTCACACCATGCTGCGCCATGGGATCTTCCCTATCTACTTGTTGCTTGCTTGTGTGTTTGAACTTTTGAACTTGTCGACTTTGAGAATTATATATTAGATTGTAATGTTATAGTTGTACTTATGTTAGTATAACTGTTTAGTAACAGTCTTCTTCTTTCCTTGTACACATTTCTGTAGATTAAGCGAGGCTTTAGGAAGTCAACATGGCAGACAGCGAAGCGCCATCGGTCAGCCAAAGAGAGACAGAAGCCAAAGAAGAAACCGGAAACGCCAGTCAAAACTCACCGTCTGAGAACTCTTCTTCTCCGCCCGAGACGGCAGTGACTACAACGGCAGCTGAAACCGCTGCTCCCGCTCCGGAGACACCAGCCCACGTGACCGAAGCGGAGCAGCTGTATCAAAAATTGACGTCTGCCACCGAAAGTCGTTCCTTGCTGCGCAAACATCTGACCCAGGCCATCTTTGATAAGGTGAAAAACCGGAAGACGAGTTTGGGCGGAAGCCTAGCTCACTGCATCCGGTCAGGTTAGTTTTATCTCAGAATGTCTAGTGTCGATAAGATTAATGATGTTTAATGATTAATGATGTTTGATATAATCTCTCAATCACACACAAACACACACATACACATACACACAGATATACATACAGATGTAAACAAACTCAAGCTGCTCTACCTAACACTTTGTAATCGTTCATTTAGTATTGCATTCAAATGGTGGAAGTGTTAAGACGATGCGCGAGATAGAGGTTCTCCACTCTTTGGTGCGTAGACCAAGCCATTTAGTACAATACCCAGAAGTTGTTCTACCATTTTTTTCTACCATTGTAATTTGTAAGATATGATAATAAAATAAGCATTTGAATGTGTCACATTTTCTTCTATACTGGACCGATGAGTTTTAGCATCTTTATTACCTTGTTTCCGACAATAATGGTCTGAATGAATCAGACCTTATTAGAAATGTGTGTAATGCTTATGGTAGTGCATACTGTATGGCACATGAAGTAGACCTTATAAATTGTACAGTTCTATCTAATTCTTACAGGTTAGACTAGATTTGTATTCAATGCATTATAAAGCTTCTGATACGATATGTTATCTAATATATAAAAGGAAAACAAAGGCGTATGTATGAGTGTATATATGTATGTCCCCGTATAGAAATCAAAACCGTTTCACCGATCTTGACAAAACTTGACAGAAATGTTCCTTGGGTACTAACTTAGACCTGTATGTATGAATTGTAGCCCTAAAACAAACTTAAAACCCTAAAAAAAAATAAAGTTGCCTAACTCTATTAAACTATTGTATCTATAAATGTAGGTCACCATTTCTTCTTGATATGACCGCATCGACACTCTTTTCCATAGCGAGCTAGCGTAGTGATACAAATGAAGTTGACGTCAGAGGTCATAATACCGCGCATTATACAATAAAGGCATATTATTGAACTAATAAACTACGTACACAATACACTTTACTTTTCCATATGTGTTTTTTAAGCATTTATGCCCACAGCTACCGATTCGGTTTTATTTTAAGTCTTTATTTTCAATTTATTTTTTTTCTTTCAGGTTTACTTATGCGCATTTAGACCTTAACACCGTCAAAGTGGGCGTGTAGCTAGATCTAGATCTAGGTCAAAGTCAAAGTGTTTAGTCATTTACTTGGCTCAATGTGTTTAGTTATTGACTAGACTACAATTGCATTCAAGTTTTATTTTAAGATTCTTGATTTATATCTACATAAAATTAATTATTATTGATTATAAATTTATATGTAATCGCTTTTTGTCACCCATTCATGTGTCATGCACATCGCTATGTAAACACACTATGGTTAGAGAGGCCGCGTAGTGATACGAATGAAGTTAACGTCAGGGGTCATAATATCGCGCATTATAAAAGGATATTTATGAACTAATAAACTACTTACATAATGCAATTTACTTTCCAATGTGTTTTGTTTAATCATTTAAGCTTACTGTTACCAATTTGGTTTAATTTTAAATCTTTATTTTCAATTTACTTTTTTATTTAAAATTTACTTATGCGCATTTAGACCTGATAACGACGTACGAAATGAATGAATGATGATGAAATGAATGAAATACGGCTAATGTGTCTACGTCAACACGCTAAGTGTATCTAGGTCAAGACACAAGCTCACACTCACAGTATTTATAGTCTTTTACTATAATAACTACTGTGGCATTCAAATTGTTTAGATTTTAGATCTAGAGCTACATACAATTAAACAAACAATGTTATATTAACAATTACATCCACGTCTTCGATTTGATTATTAAAGATATTTTATTGCTTTTTGTCGCTTACAGAATTCACCAAGGCAACGCGTATTGAGGTCATGAACTTTCGGCTGTAAATAAAATTAAAAAACAGATGCTAGCTTTTGATTATTCAAACTGACTAAATGCATGATATTTGTAGAAAGAAAAACCCGAGCAAAGCCGGGTAAAATTTAGCTAGTAATATATAAAATTAAGAATAACCTATTTTTAAACATAATTTTAAATAGTGGTACAGTTGCCGTTATGTATTACTTCCATAGCACTAAAATATATTCACGTAAATCATTCTTGCATACGATCTTTTACCAGTTAAATATACATTTACCTCCCTTCTTCAAAGTTTATACATATTTATTTACCTCCCTTTTTTTAAGTTTAATATAAATTTACCTCCCTTCTTCAAGGAACCAATACAAAAACATCTAGACGCGATGAAATACTGTACACATTTCATAACAATATGCAGACAATTTGATCTAATTATAGCTTGCAGTTCTAACTCGGCATATTCTTTTTTAAAAAAAGGAAAATAAATATATTTGTTTGCAAAACTATACTTAATCATGCTGCTCAAGCGTTGGTGTTTTTTTAAATATTTTTTATGAAAACATTATACTTCATAAAGCTGGTGGGATAAAATTTGTTTAATGTCGAGTAATACAAGACGAAGTCCATGTTTCTCATCGATGTCAGCAAACGTTTGTGTGGAATTTAATTGCAACTTGCATTTCAAATAAAAACCATTTAATTTTGTAACTGAGATGTCTTTTATTGCATAACATATCTTTGTATTAATTACACGTAGGCGAGTAACATTCGACCTATTAAATTACACTTGGCGAAATAAAAATAAACATATCTAGGTCAGTAGGCCTACGAGTACTGGATTGTTGTAAAGGCTGAGTAAAATACTTTTAAAAAGATTGAAAGATAAAGGCACATTTCTTAGTCCATATGCTAGGACAAATTCGTAGAAGTTCTTCTTTTCCCTAGAGCCATTGACTTCACCTTCACTTTACCAATCCCTTAGTCTGTTGGACCGTTGGGGCACCACACAAGATATGTCAACCGTCTTCCTCCATTTCCTTTCTATAATTTTTATGAAAGACCTGTCCATTCTTGGGTGTTTTATTTCCATCGCTTTCTCTTGTTTTCCTTTTATTCTTTTTCCTGGTTCTGTTCCTTGTAGGAATGTCCTTGCAAGCAATGAGGACCTTGTGATGTAGCTATAGAGTTTGAGTATACCTTTTTTTTTTACTGTGGTGGATATTGACTTACCCGAGTTTAAGCCTCTAATTAACAACTTGATTAACACATGGATACCGGTACCTATTTTCTGTTTTCAAGGAATGTTTGTAATGAGTTATAGATTGGGTGTCGGGTTTACTTCTTATGTTCTCCTATACGTATTTATTATTGATGGGGGCTAGATGGCCGAGTGTTAAAGCGCTTGGCTTCCAAACCGGAGTGTCCAAGGTTCGAATCCTGGAGAAGACTGAGATTTTTTATTTCGGGATCGTTAGTACACTTCTGAGTTCACCTAACTCTAAATGGGTAACTTACATTAGTCGGGGAAAAGTAAAGGCGGTTGGTCGTTGTGCTTTTTATGTGGCCATATAAGCATGAAAGTATATTTATATAGCACTTCTTTAATGCTTATAGCATGCTCAGAGCGCTATAGTCCAATCTCATTTATGGACCAGTGGTGGGAGGGGGTATCTGGATAGAAGGTTTACCGTGCTGCCTTTAGGTACCTCAGTTAACACAACTCGGGTGTCGAAGCGCGAGCCCCCTTCGTATGTAGCCAAGACAAGTGTACTTAGCCTCTCGACCACTCTCGTTAACTATGGGCCACAGAAATAGATGACCTTTACATCATCTGCCCCATACATCTCAAGGTCTGAAAGGGAAACTTTGCTTTCAATTTTTTTTTTAAATATTGATGCCAGTTTGTTTTTAAACCTTCCTTTTCTTCAATCTTCCTTCCTGCTCTCTTCCCAAAATACGCCCCGTGGTAGCCCCTGCATCAGGTTGCAGAAGAAAATGTAAATTATACTCTGCGAAAGATACACAAAACAAGAGAAGGTAACTGCTAGTGGTTCAATTTACCTAGTTATGTTTATCTCCCCTCTCGCCTGTCAGTGCCTGTTAACCGGTGTCCAGTGCCTGTCTAGACAATGTGAAGTAATTGTAATAGCAGGTAGGGGCGTGCCCAAGCCTACCTGTAGTGCTGTTTTCTATCTGGGGTTAGTGAGGAGGGAGCGCGAGAGGGGGAGTAGTGGGAGGGAGGAGGTTAATGTTGATCTATTTTATGAAGATAAACTTAGAACTGAGAACTAAACACAACAATGGAAGTGAAGACGGCCATGACGTCAAGAAAGTTTGGCAGACGAGAATTATCTAATTTGTGTAATGTATACCTTTTTTTTTTTTCACAAGAAGATTTATAGATCTAGAAATAGTGTGTATCTTTCTTTTATTTTTGTATATAATTGTAAATCACGTAATAAACTATCTTTCACGCACACAATGGGAGAAAAAGAGGAATATTAAAACGTAATGGATAGATACAAAAACCATAGAGTGAAAGAGAAAATATAAAGAAAGCGGACTACTGTGTTTTGTTTTATGATGTAGACATTATGACTCAATTTAAAAAATATCTTATATTTTTAATATTGGTTTTTAAAATGGTTTATATGTATATGAATATTTACGCATCAAAAGAGTGATTCCTCGGTTGCCTTTAAATCAATGAAACAAGAAAAACATTTCAAGATTTTTTAAAAAGACAATACAGTCCTTTTACATCTCATACACCACTGGGTACTCTCTGTACTGTACTGTCATATACTCTCAAGTACTCTCGTGTACTCTCATGTACTCATTTGACAGCGTCCCAATCAAGAGTAACTTAATGAGATTGAAATCCACCCATCCCATATCATGTAAATGTTAAGATCATATATCACATCCCATTATTATCATAGTTTTTATATCTGCGTCTTTCTTATATTATCTTATAAATTACAGACGTTACTTCAAAAGAGAAGATAATTACGTCCTAATCATTCAATGTATCAATGTAATCATACATGTTAATCAATGACTTAAACTCTGCTAAGTCGTTGATTTTCCTGGCTGATTAAGGCAACCCATTTCATTCTCTAACGGCAGTAGAGTAAAAGGAGCTTTTGTACGAATTTGTCATTGCATCATTGGCTTCCTTCAGTCCTAGACTATGGTTCATCTGCACATTTCCTCGTGTGGCTGTGGAGCCCTATTTTGGAGAGACACTCCCGTCCACATGTAAGGTAAGGGTGGTCTTCGCTTCAGTGGCAGAGGAGCTGTCCATTTTTCGCATTGTCCATTTTTCTTCCAGAGCTGAGGCCCATGCTCTTTCGCTGTCCATAGCTTTTTTGGTCACTAAAATGTGCCTTTATCTTTCCAACAGCTTATTCAGTCGTGCTTACAATGGTAGTAAAATGCCACGTGATACATCGTCTGCAAAGATTTGCACACGACCCCTCAGTAAAAAACAAAACAAAACAAAAACAAAAAAATTCTTTTATATAACTTGGCGTGTGTATAGAAAAAGAAAAAGTTCACCCGCCAGCGACTTTATTATAGTTTTGACTTGTTGCGTAGCAAGAGGGGCTAAAGGGATGATTACGTCATCATATGTAGGCCTGCACAAATTGATTACGTCATATGGCGTCTCGTGTTTCCTATGAGCTTTATCACTGCTCCAATGTGACTGTGCTAAATTAAACTATCATTTTGAATCTACACTTGTGTTTTAATAATTAAAAAACCCCACTTTGCTGCGAAAAATCTAAGTTATTAACTTCAAAATATTAACTCTTTCTCTCCGGAATTATTTTCCACGCTCCAATGGAATTATTAATTGTTTGTTTTACATGTTTCGGATGTTCCTTCAGAGTTGAAGATAATTACTTCCTAGTCCAAACCTCCCGCAGGACGACGGGGGATGGGAGCGGGCAGGGTTTGAACCCGGGACCATCGATAAATCCAAACGACAGTCCAGCGTGCAAACCGCTTGACCAGGCAGCCATCCAATTTTGCTCATATGTATTTCACTATCCTGTTAGGATTAAACTTCAATAACAGAAAATGTTATATTAGTTATATATATATCTATAGAAGAATGCATGCTTTATATATATATATAAATTAAATTTATAAAACCAAAACTTAATTTAATTTATAAGGGCTCTAATCTTGTCTCAACAGCCCATTAAATTTGAAGACATTGAAAACGCCATCGGAAGAAAAAAAACTTGAAATATAAGAATTACAGTACATTCATTTTTTTTCAGACTTCAGGGCTTAACTTCTGGCCTCATGTTTTTGTACATTTTTGCATCATGATTATCTATGCTAGGATTTGTGTGTTACGCCAGAGATGACATTGTACATTTAGAACC
>JADKLZ010023029.1:5299-22280 GCA_021533235.1 Biomphalaria straminea | reverse complement strand
AAAAAAAAAAGTGAAATATCCAAACTGGCAGATCTGCTAGCGCAGATTTTTTTTCGTACAACTATATGAAGCGAAAGTTCATTCAGATAAATAAAATGGTTATTTTATTTTGGGTATGTTACGGTAAAAAAAAATTATATATATTTATATATATATATATGTATGGTTACGGTTTCGACACGGGGAAAAACTGCATTCCCAATTAATCTACGGACTCTAAGATAAGCCATATTATGTTACGGTGCTCCAATATATCCACTGCCGAATTCAGACCTGAAAATGCTTCAAGCTTATTTATCATAACATATCTTTTATTAAGTCCAGATATGAGCCTGTCCAATTAACTAATCGAGGAGTATTATAAACGGTTTATTTCACCAATAATATAAAGAGAATTGGCACCTTACGTAAACTTAAAATCAAGTAAAATATACAGAGGAACAAAAAGCGTCATACGTAGTAAGCTACCATATTATTAAGTGGAATAACTGTGTTGATCTTTCGCAGCACACAAGGAAGGATCTATCTAGATTTGAATCTAAATTTTCCTTCTTCTGTTATCCCACCTTTTTTTTTTTTCAACGTCTTGAAGCCACGTGTTATTAAGGTTAAAGGTCAATTTACTGAATGAACAGTTCGGTCCGTAGCGTTCGGATCCAATGTGTCTGATTACATGTGCAAAGTGAATGTGTTGAGAACAGAGCTTTACTAAAACTGGTGTAAACTAGTAAAAACCAGATTTCCGTTTGTTAGCCCATCGCCTAGGCCTAATAATTGCCAAATGCCTATGGCTCATCTAGTGAGATTTTCTTTGTTGTCGTGGCTTCTTATACAAGTCAGTCTACATATTTCAGTGTCCACTTAAAGTATCATAGCTGGCAGCTTGGGGAATCTACACGACCAGATTTTATTTTTTTTTAATGCGGAGGGGGAATGAGATGCTATATGGAATCTAGAACAACTTCCACATCATTCACCAATCGTAAATACACACATTTAGCCACGTCATAATATTGATAAAACAATATATCACGTGACAGCCACGATGGATGAAATATTTGGAATAGAAGATTTAGAGAATCACGTGGCTAAATGTTGTTTGTTTACGATTTGTGAATGAGGTCCAATGGACTCACCTAACACTACGTTTCTAATAATTATTATGTCGTTTAAGATGCATTTAATAATAATAATAATAATATCAATCTCTCTTTTATACTAAGCCAGTCTGTGTAGCAGTGGCGTCACTAGGCAGGTGCGGGGGGTGCGGTCCGCACCGGGTGACACCCGATAGGGTGGTGACAAGTGTAAAAAGGCACTTTAAAAAAAAAATACCAACTTTAAAATGTGACAGAAGCAAAATCATAAAGCTTAGAAATCATTGAATAAAGTTATTCTAAATGGGAAAACATCAATAGCAAGATTTTCTTCTCTGATAAATAGTGGATATGTCCACAACGAGAAACTCGAGAGAAGACTGAAGAACATTTATCAGGCTTTCAAATTAGGAACATTTTGGGAGCAGGACTTAAGCTTCAAAAAATTGACAAGGACGTCATTGCTATGATTGACGTATAGATGGGAAAACAGAGGAACATCTTGTATTATAGATTGCTTACTATCGCATTGTTTCTAGCAAAGAAAACATTGGTATATGGTGGCGAACTGAAGAAGACTTTTCATTGAATAATTATTTTTTTTTTCTTGGGATTGTGGAAAATACAAACACTAGAGGCGCAGCACAAATATGATCGCCAGCGACAGATGTACTAAAGTAAACTAAACACAAAAGTACCTTCAAATTAAAGTGTTAATTATTTTCAAAGTGGTGGCTAAGCTCGAGCACTTAAACATTTTCTCTACGAAATATGTGAAAAGTTAGCTCAAAATTTTATTAAGATAACTTTTCTCAAATGAAACTAGCATGTTAATGCAAAAGAAAAATACGTCTTAACAATATGAAAATATCAGGAAAGTATTCTTAAGATTTACTATTCAAATAGAGAGCAAGAAGTTAATACTGAGTGCATCAATCTCTTTATATTGGTGCTGAGGGCAAGATATGTGAACAGAAATACTAAAACTAGAATACTAGAATGCAGCAAAGGTTTGAAAGACGGCAACGAATCTCTACCAGCCTTTGAATTAAACCTTTAACTGTTTCTTGCCAAATGCATGCTTACAAGGCGTCATGTGAAAAGAAGCTTTGCAAAACTAAATTTAACTAACAACGTTCTCTGATTAAAACATTAACTAACAACCTTCTCTCATTGAAACATCAACTAACAACGTTCTCTCATTAAAACATCAACAAACAACATTCTCTCATTAAAACATCAACTAACATCCTTCTCTTATTAAAACATCAACTAACAACGTTCTCTCATTAAAACATCAACTAATAGCGTTCTCTCATTAAAACATCAACTAACAACCTTCTCTTATCAAAACATTAACTAACAACGTTCTCTCATTAAAACATCAATTTAACTAACAACGTTCTCTCATTAAAAATCAACTAATAAAGTTCTCTCATTAAAACATCAACTAACAACGTTCTCTCATTAAAAAACAACTAATAAAGTTGTCTCATTAAAACATCAACTAACAACGTTCTCTCATTAAAAAACAACTAATAGCGTTCTCTCATTAAAATATTAACTAACAACCTTCTCTCATTCAAACATTAACTAATAACGTTCTCTCATTAAAACATCAACTAACAGTGTTCTCTCATTAAAACATTAATTAACAACTATTTTTTTAAAATCAAATCAAGCAATTCTGTCCATTGAAAATGAAGTCGCAAGATATATTGAGTTTAAAGTTTTTTTTTATAAGTTTTCTAATTTGAAATCCTGAAAAGGAAATCTAAATATTTATTTTCTAAAGTTATTGTAAACTTTTTTATGTTAAAAAATTCTTAAAATTTTTTGTACATATCAATATACTTTTCATTAAGTTGCATTTTTCATTAGTTGAAACTACCACTATATGTGACTATAATGTTCAAAAGTTTCCATTAAGAGCTGTTTAATGTTTACTTAGGAAAGCATGCTCAGTTGGTTTTTAATTTCTTTCTATTTAAAAAATCGTAGATGTTAATATATGTAATGATTAACGATAATATGTAAGAGAAAAAAACATAATCGATACTCAATTAAACTTTGTGGAGCAGCAATCAACGAACTGTATTATCGCGCAAAAAACAACAACTGAAAAACGATAGTTTTTTTTTTGAAGAGTAAGTGGAACGCTGGGGGGGGGGGTGACACCCTGATTTTACCGCACTGGGTGACACCCACCCTAGTGACGCCTCTGCTGTGTAGTAAAAAAAAAGTAAACACATAATTACACTTCTCCCACACGCAATCTCAGATCAAGCTGAAATTTTGCACAATTATTTCTCTTTATCTTATAGAATAAGAATCAATAATAATGAAAAAATGTTAACCAATCAGCCAATTAATTTTTAGCGGCCTCATGTGTCCCATGAATCTAGATATAGGCCCAACATCGCTACTTTACAAATATCTCTAATATAGGCCTACTTATACAAGTTATTCTGAGTCTTGCATTAAGTCAACATTGATCCAGGGAGTTGCGCAAATATAGACAGCACAAAGTTCGAGAGATGGCGCTGAAACGTTGAAGAGTAGGTCTATTTATGTCTCTCTGTGACTGTCTAGGGTTTGACCTACCGCTTCCCCCTCCCCCCCTCTTATGGACACCTTCAGTCCACAGCCCTCGTTATGGGCTCACGGAGGTCACGTTCATCTCAAAGAAATATTAAGACAAAAAAACTGGGCATTAGCTGTGGTCGAAGCAATGTCGGCTATATAGCGTTCCCGCCAGGGGCATAGCTAGAAATTTTCCATCGTTTTCGTTTGAAGTCCCGGGTGGACTGACCTCTTTGGGGGCCCCTACATTTTACGTAATATAATTTTTAATGTCAAAATACTCATTTGGGCCCCCCCCCCTCGGGTAGGGGCCTGGGGGGATTTTCAAATTCTCCCCCCTCCCTAGCTACGCCACTGGTTCCCGCCTCTTCAAGCAGCTGATGTGTCCAGCGTACATTTACCTTCGTGCAATTAATAACCTTTCCAAACATTTTCTGCTTGTAGCCCTTTTTTTATGCGCTTCACCGATCTACGACCTGTAATCTGAACCAAACTGAATTACAAATGCCGAGGAAGAAGTAAAAAAAAAAAGGCAAATTATCCTATATCAATATAATCTTAAAATAGATTGCATATTTCTAGAAGGCTAATAGTGTTGTTATCTGGTGACCGAGCCTCGCTCGGTTGAATGATTTTTCAAGGAAAGTTAGTATAGACTAGACCCGAACTCATTTTGGAAACAATTTTGTAATGAAGGCAATAAGTGATGGTGAAACCACTTCGATGCTGAAAATAACAGATATGTACTGTTAGTTCTAAATGTCATTGTAGTCTATAAGGTAATTGAAGTAAAAGGTATTTTTCAGTTCCTCTAGAAAAACCGTTGCTCGCGTCAAGTCGTTTAACATTGCAGCTTTTGCACTAAAACAATGAACCTCATTCACCGATCGTAAATAAACACATTAAGCCACGTCATAATAGATAAAACAATGAAAAATACGTATCACGTGAAAGCCTTTATGGATTACATAATTTCTATAGAAGATTATAGAATCACGTGACTAAATGTTGTCATTAATGAGTTCAATAACTATTTCTATCTCCTAAACATCTTCAACTTTGACTTTCGTTGGAGTTCTGGCAAGTGCAAATCGAATGTAACGTAAAGTTTGATTTTTTAGCAAATGTTCTTTCACTTAAATTATCAATTGCACTTGATTGTTGCAGTGACCCGTTTCGTTGCTTTCTGTAATTATAGCAGCGTTGTTCTCGTTGGTAAAATTCGACGATGATTCGCAATTCGCAAACTGAGTTCCGATATCGATGACCTTTTATGACTCATTCTGTTGACCTCAGATCAACATACTTCAATACTTGGAGCACCATCTCTGAAAACAACACAAATAGTTTGCACAAATATTTTACTCTTTTCCAAATAAAGGAACTAATTTTCTTTAACGCATTCATATTATGCCGTGGATTGCAAAAATCTTTAAATGGCCGACGTTTATATGCCAAATCATTCTTCTAAAATACTGGGTATCCATGACAACAAAGTTCGGATGCTAGCTATCAAAATGACAATACAGTTATTTGGCCTCAAAGATTTAAAGACCTTTGTTACAAATGACAGAATGGAGTTTTTTAACAGTGGTGCATGTCTTACGAGAGCTGCGGGGAGATAACTGAAGGGTTACTTGAACTGTATGGGAGCTATGAAGCACTACGTTCAACAACAGAATTTCTTACCAGAGTAATACAGGAAGCCCATGCCTTCCTGCCCTGCTACCATGAGGAGTTCATCCAAGGCTCAAGTTGTCCAATACGTTAAGCTTTTCTATACAAAATTTACGCATTAAAATTGAAATTTATGGATGCGTTGTTCAACCTTTTTCAAAACATACACATTTTAGTTCACATATTACAGTTTTAAAACTTTTGTTTGATATAATAAGCCCATTGTATTAAACTAAACTGTATATGCAAACTTTATACTTTACTTAATAACCACGTGACTCTCAATACTGACACTTTACCATATTGTTTATAGACGAAAGTCCTGAGTTTTACAACACGACCAGACGTAATGAACGTTATGTATTACTATATATGAGTGTTAACTTGCACTTTGACAAATATTTATTCTTCGACAATTTAAATGTTTGACATCAACTCTGATTCAGTTGTCTACAACATCTATCCTCGAATAACAATACAAATAATACATTCCCCCCAAAAAAAAAAAAATTTACATATTTCTGTTGCAGAAAGACTACAAACAACGTTACAAAGAGAGTTTGTGTGGAAACACAAACACATAGTCAGCTCCTGAGGATGTCCACACAAGTAAGTAGAAAGGTTGGTTTCAATATTTTCAGAAAAATAAAAGAAATGTTCCACTTATAGTTATATGTGTGCTATGTAGATTTTTTTTCTTTGAAAAAAAAAAGTAACCATTTTTTCGTAAATGTAATAGTTAGTATGACAGAAATTACATAACTTAGCAATACATTTGTAAGAAAAATTATTTTTTTTTGACAAAAATCTAAAACCATTTGCATACATGTGTACAAAATATGCTAAAAGGTCATTCCTGTTACTAAATAGCTAACTGTGTTTTTTTACTATTAAATTAAATAGTTGTAAAAATTATGTATTTTTATGAAAAAAAAAACCGCTTGCTTAGTTGATTTTAAAAATATTTTTTTTTAAACTTTCAGAATAGAAAAAAAGTAGCCATTCTATCAGAACTTTGAAAGGTCTAAAATATCATGATGTAGGATTCTCACTATCTTTTCTAGTTTACGAGATCTAAACGGGACGGACGGACAGGCATTCTACACAAAACTAATAGCGTCTTTTCCACTTTCGGGAGCCACTTAAAATGGTATTGACAATTAAAAAAACAAGAATTTTTAAAAGATCCTTTTTTAAAAAAACAAAGCTTGTTGTAAGTGTATCGATTAGTTTGATCAGTCGTAAATAAATTTGTTATTGATTTTCTAGACTCTAGACTAACAATAATAAATGTGTGTGATTAGAAATATAATATGAAGTGGCCGAGCCTCGCTCGGTTAAATAATTGCCCTGCCCTGCCTGACTGTCTGACAATAAGAAGTTCATACCGGCTTTTGACATCCATCCATCCCAGTGGTGCTACAGCCCATGGTCTGCTTTTAGTTTTACACATCCCTTCATTCATATCTCTAAACGCGTTCTTGTTTGCAAAGAAATATTTTAGTGTACTACGGTAAGCATAGTGACGTAAGCAGCGTTTTTCCCGTTTACGTCATGGAAAACTTTCATTCATAAATTTTTCTAACGAAAATTAATTTTACAACATTGAGACATTTTCATATCGAAATAACGGTCGAACTCGCGTTTTCCCGATGTGGCCAATGAGTTGAGAATTTTTTTCTCACTAACATGCAGATACGTTGAAATTTTAAAGAAAATCGTTAGAGCCGTTTTCAAAATAGAAGATATATATATATACAAGAATTGCTCGCTTAAGAGTATAAAATATAGGATAGGAGTATAGGATTTACCAAAAGTTTTTGTTTAGCGCAATTTCATGATTTAGCTTTCTCCATACGATATGATCCTAATACTTTTCTGGACCAGTTGGAAAAGAGAGAGGGGGGGGGGGACTTCAAAACTTGAATCAGATCTCAAACATAGTAGAGCACCATGACTGTAATACACTGGTATGACAAAGTAGAAAAAAAAATGGTAGAGATGAGAGGGCAGAGAAATATAGAGGTGCAGATCTTAGAGAGGAAGTGGAGATGGATTGGTCACACCCTTAGAAAAGATATCAACAACAGAGCTAGGCAGGCCTTAGAGTGGAACTCCCAGGGAACAAGACTGAAGAGGAAGACCAAAACGAACATGGTGACGCAGTGTAGGCCTACCAGAGGAAGCCAAGAGGAAGGAAAGAGCTGAAAAGTGGCAAGCAATTAAAAAAACTCACAAGAGACCGTGGAAAGTGGCGTGTTTTTACTGAGGCCCTATGTTCCATGAGGAACGCAAAGGAAAGATGATGATGATGATGATGACTGTAGGCTTACTAGTCTAGCTCTTGTCTCTACTATGGGAATTGCGATAAATGAATTTCATTTATTTGCCGATTTAGATAAAGACACAGGCAGATTTTTAATAAATAGGGTAATTATTTTTTTTTTACTGTTTCTTCTTTTTTTTTTCACCTAGGGACACATAATTCTTATTGCATAGAGCCTATAATTATGTAAGGCCGGCCCTGCTGTATATTACTTTTTACTTGATATAGACAGGCCTGGATTAACCATTAGGCAAACAAGGCACGTGCCTAGGGCACCAAGCGTTTAGGGGGGCACCACAAGTCCGCAAGAAAAATGCAATTAGGCCTACATTTGCATAGCATGTGTGTATATTGTCCCGATAGCCGCGCGAAATCGACATGACATTAGCAAACGCAAATGTAATATTGAATCGCACATTATTTAACCTTAGTCCCACAACCTGGGGGTAAAATATCCCCTCCAATTTTTTGATATTTTTCTTCGAGGCATTTTGTGCTATTTTTTTACTTTTATACGAGATGTTTGTGATACGTAACGCACGAATGCCTAGCGACAAATTCACTTCCGTTTTGGTCTGCTAGTGAAAACAATTGTGAATAGTGCTAATTTGTCGACGTGACATTAAATGGCTGTACATTTCATTACATTTGCATAGCGGCTTATAATTACTTTTGCATTTTCGGAGATTTGAAGAAGCTGCAAAAGAACTAACACCAGGTGTGGAATATAAGGCAATTTTGACGAGAGACAGTGGTCATTGATGGTAATGCCCCTGAGGTCTCACTGAATGCCAGAGACAAAGTTCGTATATCTACTTTCTACGCGATTGTTGACAAACTTGAGACAGAGATGAGTAGACGAGCGCAGGTATATAATGATATAGTAGTTCGATTTTCTTGTTTGGTCGATGTACCACAAACGTTGCAGTGTTGTGAAGCACTAATTAATGCTTATCCTGAAGATCTGAACAATAATTTATATACTGAACTAAAACAGTTCTACGCATATATTCGCCATAAGTTTCGTGAATCAAAATCTGAAAACAACACGTTCAGTCATGAAGAAATCTACAAAGTAATAGTTAGAGACAACATCGAGTGTGCTTTTTCAAATGTAGAAATCGCCTTGCGCATATTTTTAACATTAATGGTCACAAACTGTTCAACTGAGCTCTCTTTTTCTCAGTTGAAACGTACAAAAAAATCCAAGTAGATGAACAATGAAACAATAAAGGCTTGATTCCTTGTCTCTGCTGATGATTGAGGTGGACTTGTTGCGCAAAATTAACTTTGATGATGTACTCAAAAACTTTGCCAAACGTAAATCTAGAAAAAAAACTTTAGAATGTAAATGTGTGCTCTCTCTGACTTTCTCAGTTATTATCACCACGTGTAAAAAAATTGTTTGGATGCTGTTGAAAGGATTTTGTGTGATTTATTAAATTTTCTATGTTTAAAATGTATTTCATAAAAAACAATTATTTTTAATAAAAAGAAAAAAAAACGCTTACAAAAAAAAGAAAATTTAAATTTAAAAAGAAGAAAATAAAAATACAAAAAAGAAAAGAATAAGTTTAAAAAAGAAAATACGCCTAAAATCCTATAATCCATAAATACCTTATTGTTGATTATATATGGGGGCCTAAGTGACGGTAGTACAAACATATGTGTTAATAATTGTTTGTCTTTGTTAGTTTTTTTTTTTTTTTTTTCATAATAATTAACAAACCAGCTGTCAGTGGAGGATAGGGGGTCCGGGCAGAGGGGGGCACAAATGTGGGTTTGTGCCTAGGGCACCATATTGGCTTAATCCGGCCCTGGATATAGATATTTACGTCAGCAGCAGTGTAGGAGCTGCCTTGGCAGGGGCATTAATAATTTTTCGCTAAGCGTAGATGAGAATAATTAAATTTATTGTTTCCCTTACATGCTCTAGAAGATATGGCAATGGCAATTGCGGGTATTTTTTTGAACGGTAATGACACACTAGTTGAAAAAAAAAAATACTCATTCGGCCTGTTGATAGCTTTACTCTAAATTATGCTGAACTTTATTATTTGAATTTCATTATCTTTATTTTTTTTAACACATAAAAGGAAAGGTTTGGATTTGTGTATATTGTATTTAGTAGTTCATACTCTACCAACCATAGCTTTTCTATTTGTTGTTTAAATGTTGTATTGCATATTATAGAAATAGATAAGATGGATTTTATGTTTCTTAACATTCCCACCCTCAAATTTCCCCAAAATTATCTAGATCAGCCCTTGATTTTTTGTACTATCAAATGTTAGTTAATTATCGAAATTAAATTAGTTGAACTATATCTTAAAAGAAAGAATTCGTATATTTAAACACTGTTTAAAAAATTGCCCTTGTCAGATTACTTTAATAGATATGAAACTGTAATACTCCAGTTGTCTGATGATGTGGTAAAGATTCGTTCCATTTTAAACACGAGCCGTTGGAGGCGCGGTGGCTGAACCTCTGGGCCCACCCAGCTTCAACGAGTACGTGACATTAGTTGGGAAAAGTAAAGGGGGTTGGCCGTTGTGGTTGCCACATAACACCCTCGTAGGTTATAGAAACATACTGAACTTTACATCATCTGCGCTAAGGATCACAAGGTCTGAAAGGGGAACTTTTTTTACTTTACACACGAACCTTTAGAGCTGGGGTTCTCAACCTGTGGGTCGCAAACCCTTTGGGGGTCGATTGACGATTTGTCAGGGTCGCCAATGAGCATCGAAAAAATGGATTGTTTGTGTTTATTCTTCTATTGCTGTGTGTGTGAGCGGGGGAGGGGGGGTCGCGGCAGAATGGGGGATTGTAAAAAGGGTCGCCGAGCTTAAAAGGTTGAGAACCGCTGCTTTAGTGCTTCAAGAAGCGTGAGATTGACATTCACGGCTGGTAAGTACTGGCTCTGGATCACTCCTAAGGGTTCGTTCGTAAATGACGCCACGCAAAAAAATGACCTTTCCCCCCCCCCTATTCCTTTGTCACAAATTCTCAGACCCCACCCCCTCCGCCCTCACGTCATAAAATTTAAAAAAAAATTTCAAATTATTTATTTCTCATCAATTTTTTTCCCAAAGAGGTTTCATATGCTCATCGATAGTATACACGGGAAGATTTTCTTCTTATGCTTGAGGAGCTGACTCGAGCATTAAATTGATGAAGAACGTGAAATTCTCAGTTGGCAGTGCGAACATGATGATGATGTTTTCAGCTGAACTCCTCAAATAAGACTGAATTATTTCTATATTTTCAATGCTTTTTATTTGAGAATAAAACTACCTCAGAAATGCATGTTGAAATGAGAATCTAAAAATGTTTTAATTTTTCGAAGATTTTTTAATATTAAAAAAATATTTTATTCGTGTTTTTTTTTCTTCTGAATTTTAAATTTGTGAAATCGCTACCCCCCCTTCCCCTTGTCACAAAGTGTCACATTTTCTCAAACTCCTCCTCCCCTCCCCCAGAGCGTGACATCATTTACGAACGACCCCTAAAGGCATGAAGCTGTGAGTGTCGGAGACACGGGATACGAAGCAAGAAGGGTGGCAAGCATGAAAGAGCACGAAGGAGGATTGAGATTGTTATATGTTATTGATGTGAAAATTAGGCAAATATGCTTATTTATTATCATTGTCACGGAGATTTTTTAAAAGTCTAGTTGGTAAAAAAAAAAAGACGAAAGGGAAGGCAATAAAATTCTTATTTTATCAAATAATGGTTTAATATACATATACCGGTACCGGTAAATTTTATGGCTCCATCCATCTTACGAGAAAATAGGTGCGCCCAGATGAGTCACTGGTTTTGATTCCGTCTTGAGACGGGGGCAGAATCTGGTGTGACTAATCAAGCCAATTCTAGACCGGCAGAGTTTCCCACATTTCGAGCATGTGTATACATGTTTTAGGTCTAGCTGATAGGGCAGCTTTCTTTTTTTTCTTTCTCTTGACTAAATTGTATACATGTTTTAGGTCTAGCTGATAGGGCAGCTTTCTTTTTTTCTTTCTCTCGACTAAAGCGTCTTCGTTTCTTGTGCTCTCGGTGACTTCAAATTGTTGCTCAACATTGACAAAGCCAAAAAGTTGTGAAGTTACAACCTCATTTTTGGTTGTAATAAATGAATTCCAGGTTCTAGAATTCAATGAAGTTTGTGTACCAATGTTAAGTTACAATGTTAACTACTGTGCTTTTTATTTAATGACACGTAGGCTTGCGACATATATCTTTAAAGCTGATATATCTTAACTAAAAAAAAAAACATAAGGCATTGAATTCGATTCCAACGATTACGGATGAGCTCAGTATTTCACGTGTCTAAGCAGACCCTGTTGTGACCTACATATTTCGCCATACTGATGCAGACAAAGTGGTTGTCTGCTGGTAATCTCTAGAGTAAAAAAAACAACATCTATATGACATTGAGATAGGCTGAGATATTTGCTGAGATATTTGCTGAGATCAATAAGTATTGAACATTCTGGCTTCACGCGTACCTCTGCCATAATATTATGAGACGGAACTGTAAAATTAAGTTCTTTTTAAAATGCAATCATTTAGTGTGTCACATAATAAATTTTGAACGTTGTTTTTTTTTTAAAAAAAAAACTCCTGCAGGACGACATGATATAATAGAAGGATATGTTTCAGCTTGGGAACATTGTGACATCTCAATGACCCTAACCTTAACATACAAAATATAATGTTTTTAAAAAAGGGAGATTATCGAGGGGGGGGGAAGAACTCTATATATCTCAATAATGTATATTTTATTTCCGTTCTTCAATATATATATATATATATAAATAAACAGTAGTTAACTGATTAAATTTTTTATTGGTTCGTGTTTTGTAGGATGCAAGGTAACATTGTTTTAAAAAGTTTCAAATAAATATGTTAATGGGTGTGAGAGAAGTAACATTGTCAAGATGTGTACTAGACACACGTAGTGATTTGATATAACCTAATATAAAACTTGTAATATAAAGGCTCATCCTTACGATTGAAACTATTGTGTCATCAAAATATTTATTTTAGCTCTACAGTGTTTTTAAAGCCGATCTACCTTAACAGAAAAACATAAGGCATTCCATCACGCGAGCTGCCATGAGGTGGCCACGGAGCATAAGTTGAGAAACACTGTATTAGAGAACAACCTATGACGTGTCTTTACTGAAACTGACACGTCATATTTCCCAAGAAATCTTCTGGTTTCAACATGGGATCGATTCATCAAACGAGTATGGCTTTACTTAGACAGTGATGCCCAACCTAATTTGACCTGCGGGCCATTTTGATTTCCGACAATCATGCCGCGGGCCACATCAATGGAAATAGACAAAGAGGAAATACAATTGACCTGAAAATACTTTTATTAGAAATCCGTTGATCTAGTATTTACATTAATTAATGGAATATTTGAGTTCAGCTTTTTTTTTCATTCATCCAAAATTTCTCTACTTTAAATATTTGTTACGTTGTAACTTGCTTCATCACAGCCTCATTTTCATGTCTTTTTTTTTGGTAGTATCATATATTGTCAAATATTCTCATCAATCCTGCGATCTCTAGAAGTTAACCAATCTTTGATTTGCGTCTCAAACCAGAATACCGAAATTGTTTTTTTCATAATGCCGTTTCTATCGTAGCTTTTTTTTTTGTTAACCGACACACTTTTTTTGTAAAACAAATGCTGGCTTATTATCATGTTTCACTCAAAAAATTAAAGATCCGTTCACTTTTCAATGTAGATTTTACATTCAGAGTCCTATTTCATAAGGGCGCAAATGATACTAATTCGTCAGAGAAATAGATATCTATCTAACGGACGTATGGAGACATTTTTCAACCTTTTTCTGGAAGGGTGGATTTTCTACATTTTGTTTCGGCGGGCCGGATGGAATCACGTCGCGGGAAGCATCTGGCCTGCGGGCCGTATTTTGGGCATCACTGGCTTACACCAATCATCTATTCAGAGCAACCTTTATCTACCGGGGATGAAACAGAGACATGCTTTTGGGGGTGGCGAATAGGGGGCAACTCAAACCATCGCGCCTGAGATGGGGGTCCACGATATGGAAAATTTGTTTACCTTCATCAGCCCATCATACCAACATAAAAGTGACACACATTCCAAAGTACTGTACACAGGTACTATAGACTTTAGTGTGATGGGTTTATTGGTACATCGTTTCATAAACATGGACTTGTACTCAATATGGTGGAAGACTTTGTGACATCTATATATACCAGTGGTGGGCAAATTACGACCCGCGGGCCACATGCGGCCCGCCGAAGTGTTTTATGCGGCCCGCGAAAACCTAAATAGGCTAAATCAAGTGTGCCCACACATTACACATATACAAATGCAAATGTATTAAAAATAAATAATTGTAAATATCTATAGAAATTATTTAAAACTTTTGATTCTTATCACTTATAATGAAGAGGCTAAAGAAACATTGTCTATAAACGTCCTTCTTAAAAGTTCAAAGTAGACGAAGATAATATTTAATAGCAATATTTCGATTGATACAGTTAAAGGCATAAGCCCGGGCCAGTATTTATTCAATGCTATGTAGAACTGTGTTGAAAGAGTTGGGTTGGCTTGTACGAGATGGCAAGGGTAACAACGGATGGAGCTTTGACTGAGAAAAACAACCGTTTAATTTAAAAAATTATTCCAATCGTAAACTAGTAACTTGAAAGTTTACACAAAGCTACATTGAATTGGGTTTTTGACATATCACAAACATATAAAATAACAATATGCAATTGCTAAGTTCAATGATTGTTAGTTCCTCACTTGTATTATAACTTTGAGAGAAAGAATAGCGAAAAGTTTAATTAATGTTAATGTTCGAAGTACACTAGGTCTTTAATAAATTCCATAATTTTAGTTTTGTTCCTCTTATTTTGTATTTTTCTATTTTAATTGGGGCCATTAAATTCACCTCGCCAATGGCCTCCATAGTGTTTACTAGTTTTAGAACAAATGGACAATGACGAAATAAAATTAGTCCAAGAAATTGCCAACTCTTGTTTTAATTACTCATACACACACTCACACACACATATATATATGCGGCCCGCCTAGTTCCCAAATTTTATTAACGCGGCCCACGGCTGAAAAAAGTTGCCCACCCATTAAAGCTCTAAGCATTTTTTTAAATTACAGCTGGCATTATGCCCTGCATATGACACAAGCTAAGTGCCCCGCAGATGAAACATATATGACGAAAGCCAAGCCCAATTCCAAGCATATGACACAAGATCAAAGCACCTCATTTGAGTTAAGTAACAGAATTACCATAAGCACATTCCTTTTTCTCACAAAATTGCAGTAAAGTAGGGAAAAAGCTATTATGTCAAACGTATATAATCCTAACCTCCTAACCCTAATCACTGCGAGATTAAAAATATTTTTTTATCAAATGTTTTTGTTTAGCTTTCTCAATACGCAATGATCCTATCACTTGTCTGGACCAGTTGGAAAGGGGGAGAAATGACGGGGTATCTGGGTGATCGCTTTTTAAATGTATTTTTTTTAAGGGTGGGTGGAACGAGCTGAATTCGAACTCGTTGGCTTATACCACCACTTCAGTCAAGAACATGTCTTTCTCTTGTTTGAGATATCAATCAAAATAATTAATTACCAATAGTGAATTAACTAATTCGTTAATTTGTTATTCATTCTTGTGTTGTCTGGTAAAAGAAATAATTTTACAAACTTTTAACTTGATCCGAGATTGGATGTGGGAGAAATAACGTGTACAAACTTTTTACCAGACAGACAGAGTTGATATAAACATTGTAAAAATACAGGCTTCGAAACGTCTCCATCCCATCACGAGAGCTGCCATGAGGTGGCCACGGAGCATAAGTTGAGAAACACTTTATTAGATAACAGCCTATGACGTGTCTTTACTGAAACTGACACGTAATATTTTTCAAGAAATCATATCTTCTGGTTTCAACATGAGATCGATAAATGAACCACGTTAGGAACGATTCAAGGTAAAGCTAAATGCCTTGATCAGGATATCCTGAATGAACTTAGACCTGTTTTTTTGTCCCGAGTAAATGTAAAAAGCAACGCCAAATATACAAATCTACTATCTGGTTCTCAGAATGAAACGATCTTAGTCTATTGAAGCTATATTGAAACATTTATCCAGAGGCGTATCTGTCAATTTTTTAAAAGTGTCTATGCCTATTTGTTTCTGGAATGAAGAAGATTGATTGGTAGAAAGTATTTTCACTTTCATTGATTTCCGAGTTTTTTTTAGTGCGACCTCGAGTCCACCCAATTCTAATGGATACCGGACATTAGTTGTTGAAATGTAGAGGCGGTTAGTCGAAGTGCTGTTCATATGAGCCACAGAAACAGTTCTGCCCCAAAGTTTTGCAAGGTCTGAAATGGGTACTTAACTCTTTAAAAAAAAAAGTCTACTTAGACGCTAAAAGGGAAAAAAAAAATAATCATAGAACTTTCAAAAACTTATTCTTTATTCTGTACTGCGGAAACACCAAAAAGCTTGCTTCCATGAAGGAAAATTCCCACTACTAATGTTAGTGCAAGTAATTACACATCATTGATCCTCACATAACCTTCTATATAACCCTTTCCCATTGACTATATAACTTTTGAAACACTGTAGATGTATACCTCAGACGCACTTTTACTTAATTGTGTTAAAATGTTCTCGCTTATCTTATCTTATAAAATACAGACGTTACTTTAAAAAAAAAGAAGATGATTACGTCCTACGCGTGTTTCCAGGTCAATCTAGTGATGCCTGTTAACCGATGACTTTAATTCTGTCAAGTCCTTGGTTTTTCTAGCTCATCACTTAAATACAGTGGCGAAGCTAGCAATGTGCGCGTGGGGCGGGCCGCACCGGGCATCTAGTGGTGGGAACATCAAAATGAGGACAAACTTTCTCAGCAAACTTACACATTGTAATTACCGGTACATAAATAAAAACAAACGCATTTATTTGTTTTTGGAACATTGTTATGTCCTATATTATTTTAAATTAAATGTAGGCTGTAGACCATCTTGAATCAAATTTTAACAGATTTGTTTAAATCTCTGTAGGCAACGTACTTTAATATTTTTTTTAGAATCTATACATGATGTTACTTCATTGTTTAATAATTATAGACAAGTAATGGTGTTTTACGACTCACTAAATGTTGGCAATTTCGTCAATTGAACAAGACCTAATGAAAAAAAAATGATTTTGATAAACTTATTGATAGTTTGCCGTCGAGAAAGTAC
>JADKLZ010023015.1:0-14899 GCA_021533235.1 Biomphalaria straminea | reverse complement strand
GATCTCTCAACGGGGGCCGCCTCTGAGTTTGTGTATCACACAAACTCTCTTTGTCGCTGCTAAAAGTTCATTTAAAAAAAATTATATCAAAGATAAACGACAGAAATATACATCTTCCGTGCTTTGATCTCCCAACGGGGGTCGCCTCTGAGTTTGTGTATCACACAAACTCTCTTTGTCGCTGCTAAAAGTTAATTAAAAAAAATTATATCAAAGATAAACGACAGAAATGTACATCTTCCGTGTTTTGATCTCTCAACGGGGGCCGCCTCTGAGTTTGTGTATTACACAAACTCTCTTTGTCGCTGCTAAAAGTTCATTTTAAAAAAATTATATCAAAGATAAACGATAGAAATATACATCTTCCGTGCCTTGATCTCTTCATTTATATTGCATACTAATTAGGTTTTTTCTCTTTAAATACTGTTTGCATAAAATATTTTTAAAAATTAGATTTTGAGCTTTTAGAAAAAAAAAAAGTAGCCGTTGCATCAGAACTTTGAATGCTCTATATTATCGTGATGTCAGATTTTCATTTTCTCCTCTACTTTCTGAGCACTAAACGGGACGGACGGACGGACAGACAGACAGACAGACAGACAGACAGACAGACGGACAAACAGGCCACACAAAACTAATAGCGTCTTTTCCACTTTCGGGGGCCGCTAAAAATAGAACTCTTCGCTTGGAACTTCGTCTGTGTAATTAATAAATATGGCTCAATGCAAGATAGGTTTGTTTACAACCGTACCAGGAAATTATTTAAGTGAAAAGAGGGCGGTGTTTAGTTTATAAGCAGCCTTAATCATCTAAGGCAGGTGTGGGCAACCTTTTTCAATCGAGGGCCGCATTAATAAAATTTGGGGACTAGGCGGGCCGCATACATATTTATATATATATATATATATATATATTTCAGATTTCAGATTTCAATGCTTCCAATTATAAACATATGAAGTCTGTCTTCAACTCTTTATTAGAAATTTTAGGAAAGGGTCACAGTCAATGTCCATCAAGGAACCTAACAATTTCTTCCTTTAGATTCCATATTGTTCTTATGATTAGCCAGTGAATACAACTGCGTTACCATACATCAGAATGTTTTATTTCCAAATCTTCACGTACTTTTCGGAACTGCCAGTCGGGACCGGCCTTGGCTAATTGGAGGCAATAGACGAAGTCAATTTGGTGGCCCCGAATAAAATAAGAATATACCAAATAAAGGAAAAAAAACTAAAATTTTGCAATTTATTAAAAACCTAGTGTACTTCGAACAATAACATTGAGTACAAGCTTCACTATTCCTTATCTGTGATTTTAGGCTGTGGTTCCTGTAGCCTTTTAACAACTATGGACCTTATCAGCTGAATAAATTGACTACGCCTAGGGGCGGTCCCTGAGTATAGCCTTGTATAAGCTTTCCAGTTACTAGTTTATGGTTGAAATATTTTCTTTATTTTATTAAAAAGATTGTTTTTTTTTCAGTCAAAGCTCCATCAGTTGTTACCCTTGTACAAGCCCACCCAACTCTTTCAACACAGTTCTCCAAAGCATTGAATAAATACTGGACAGGGCTTATGTCGTTTACTGAATTTATATAGTATTGCTATTAAATATAATATTCGTTTTTTTTTTGTTTAATAAAACCCTTTAGAAAGACATTTAGAGACAATGTTTCTTTAGCCTCTTCAGGACAAGTGATAAGAATCAAAATTTTCAATAATTTCTATAGATATTTTTAATGATTTATTTAGGCTTTCGCGGGCCGCATAAAATACTTCGGCGGGCCGCATGTGGCCCGCGGGCCGTAGGTTGCCTACCCCTGATCTAAGGCATTCATTAAATAACTTATAGTGACTTTTATCAATATTCACTACATGCAAAAAGAAATGTACAGTAATTTATTCATCTTTTATGTGTAACTAAATTAAGCGCAAAGCAATCAATTATTTAAATACAAAAAAAAAACGAATTTACAGAATAACTTAAACCGAACTTTCTATTCTGCAATAAAATATAACTTATAATGTTAAATTAATTAATTATTCTCTAGTATAAGTTAAACTATTTTATAGTGAATGAATCTATTTAATACGTTTTTTTCCATCCATTTAAACAAAAACCATTATTAATATAAGTTAATTAACTTAAGTTAATATGGAAAGATAAAGGCTTAGCCCTCGACACCAAAATCAGACTGATGCGCTCCCTGGTCATGGCCACATTTCTGTATGCTTGTCAGTCGTGGACGCGGACTGCAGAGCTAGAGAGGAGGATTCTAGCAATAGAATTGAGATGCTACAAAAGGAGCCTATGCATCCTATTTAAGGATCGCATCACAGACCAAGAGATTAGAGACAGGATTACTGCAAGAAAAGTGAAAAGATCTTAATTTGTTTGTGGAACATGATAATAAGCCAACCAATTTTTGTAATAAAAAAGTGTGGCTGTTTAAAGAACAACAAGACATAAACGGCATACTGCATAAAATATGAACATAAAGTTGAAGCTAGGTGCTGAAACAAATGTGATACATACATAGAACATAAATTAATAGCAGCACCGGGGACAAAGAGAGAAAGTAATGAATTAAATGCTACGAAAATAAGGGACTGATCCAAAGACACTACGCCCGTATGCAAATTACCACCCCAGAGGTCAAAGGTCACAAGCCACAGCCAGCACACCCCCACCCGCAGCACCCGTTCACCCATTACTTTCTCTCTTTGTCTCCGGTGCTGCTATTGATTTATGTTCTATATATGTCTGCATAAAATATGGCGGCATTCTCGGTTTGAGCCGAGAATAAAAGATTATGAAACTATGCCTAGAGGTTGGAGGCTTTTTGAGACTTCAAGAAAATGAAGCGATGGTCAAGCTAGCCACAATGTTGCTCACATTTTAAGTACAGAAATGAAGCTTTTTTTGACGCCTAAACAAAAGTTACTTTTCAGATATTCCATTAATTAATGTAAGCACTGGATCTACACGTTTGTAAAAACAAAACAAAAAAAAAACTGTTTCAGGTCATTTCCATTTTATTAATGTACCTTTTCGGGTCATTTTCCGAGACACAAGAGTCGGAAATAAAATTTGCCCGCAGGTTGAATTACATATGGCATCACTTCACTTTTGAGTGTATAGGTTGTACTACAGATGTCTTTGAGTTTGTCTTGGATTTAAGTACTGATAGAAACCTATTATGAATAGGTATTCAAAGATTAACATACATAAATATTTTCGTTTCCGGATATGAACGCATATTTTAATTTGGCAATATTTATTTAAACTTTTAAAGTAACTTCAATAAAGTTTCATTTAAATAGAAAATGTTGACTCTATTTATAGTTAAATGCCGAGCTTTCGGTCCAGATTTTAATATATATAAAATGTGAAGTAAAATGTAATACGTTTTGTTTATTATTATAATTTTCCTTTTATTTTCTTCTCTTCTTTAAAGCTTAACATGAAAAGTTTCACTTGTTTACCAAAACGTAAATTAAAATATATCACTTTAACATTATAACTTTAACCAAGGAATAAACCTTTACTTTTACTGATTCACTCACATTTCTAATTCCCTACGCTAGGACAAATTTTATACAAATACACCTTCTTCCATAGTGTTATTAGAGCATGGAATGTGTAGCCTGAGTCAGCCAGGAAAACTAGTGACTTGGCAGGGTTTAAGTTATTGATTAAGATGCCTGATTAGATCTTCAATTTTATAAGATATTTGATAATTAATATATTTGAAGAACTGATAGCTATAGATCAGAAAGAAAACAAAACAAAACAAAACAATTTTTGTAGCGATTCTGTTACACATACATATCTGTAACAGTCTTGTTTCACATTATTGTGATATTATATGTTCACATGTTTTAGAATGGGAAAAAACACGTGTAACTCCTGGTGTAGAAAACAGGAAGTAGAAAGAATAAGATAGACTTTGAATTCAGTCAGTTACCCTAAGTCAGTTGAACCAGGTAGTCACTTCAAGTCAGTTGAGTCAGTCAGTAAGTTATATCAAGTATTTTAGTAGCGTCTTAGAGAGTCAAGCTATATCTTTTAGTCCAGTACAGACTTAATTATTTTGTTAGTTTTTCTCTGGATTTAAAGAGTCAAATAGTGACTGTGAAGTTTATTGTTAACCGCTGTGACGGGGGATGTTACTCATGTTTTCTTCTGTAACTAATAATTTTGGATGTATTCAATACCGCTGTTTTGCGGATGTATGATGTTCGTGAACTGCAGTAATATTTTTATCATCAATAAACTTTATATTTTGACTGCCAAAGATCTGACACCATCCACTTATTGATGTTCCACCATTCTTTGCTATTTCAATATCAAGATATCAACGTATAATTGCATCGGGGGAAAATGTGTTTCAAAACACAGTAATTGTATTGCTATCTTTGGGCAGCGCGACTCATTGTGTCTACAAACAGCAAACATCATGCGACAATCGGTCACAAGCTCGCTAAGTGGTGATATGATTTGTGACACAATCTCTGTTACATTCAAACACTTAATATCCATTGCTACTGTGCTACTTTTGATTACAACGAATTTTCATAACCATTAATAAATCTGTCTTAGTATTAGAAGTATTTTAAAAATTGTAGGGGCCTACACAAAAATCTTGACCCGGAGCCTCCAAAAAACTTAAATGCGACATTGCGTCTAACCCTTGATGGAATGCATAAAGTTATCCTTCTCATTGGTCGAAATAAATGTTGTATCTCCTTCTCACTTCAGCTGATATGTGAATTCGGATATGCAGTGAGTCTAAGGTAACAATTACTAAGATCCAGGAAATGACACAGTATATGTTATATAGCTCTTGAAAAAAGAAACTGGTTTTTACGGCGAGTTCGTTTTGAGACAACAGCAACACTGCAACGCACTGCTGCTTTCCTTGTCCTTAATGTCAGAGAATAGTTTTCTCAACACGGTGCCTCAGACACTGCAGCAGAACTGCCCTCTAACTGGCATTGATTAATCTTCCCAGGGATGTTAACGGCCTTGATGGCATCTATGATGTAATTTTCAATTATTATTATTATCATGTTAGAAAAGAATAAGTATTCATTCTCAGGCGCTGCCATGGTCGACTTTCTTTAAAGAGAAACTAAATTGTTTGTAGTCCCTTTATCAGTTTCAACCAATGAATTTTCTGGTGTGAGGTCTGCAGCAATACCACCCTCTGACAGGCAACGACAATTTCACTATTAATTATTATTATTACTAATTATTCTTCATATTCTTATTATTATTATAAGAGGGGCGAGGGACAGGTGGGCTTGAGCCTTGGATGTCTGGGAGATAACGGTCACTCATCCCAAGATATTCATGATAAATGTGTATTTTTAAGTTTTTCATTTTTTAAATAAATCAACAATATGTAACTTACACGTGTAGGTGATAAAATTCCCTGACAATAATTATTGTGTATGTGAAGATAATAAACCTTTAAAATTTTTAATAGTTATACTATAAAATAAAGTATTACAATGATTGTTTAGAACTACTGATTATGCTTATTTACAAATAACATTACATATCAAGTCGTACATCAAAATAGAAGATGTTTTAGTCGTACAAGACGAATACAAATGTATTAAAATGTTTTATGTAGGAATGTTTTTTTTTTTACTTATTGTGAATTATGACATTTAATTTTAGTAAAATTTTAACGTTGATAACCTCCCGTCAAAGATGTAAATTTAAATTTAATAATGAAAAGTAAATGTAGCTTTAATAGCGTCCGTGCTTTAGATAAAATGTAACCTTTGGTTCCTATTTTTTTTTACTTCCCAAAAGTTTTCGAACCCGATAGACTAAGGTAAATCTAAAGCATTTTACAGACTTTAAATGTGTTGTTGTGTTGGGTACAAATGTCATTGCCGGAAGTGGTAATGGATGTAAGCACTCCACTACCTATAAAATGCTTCCTAATGGCATGTGTCTCAAATAGCCTCTGACAACCAGTCCAACTTTCGGCCTTCACGTGTGGTTAAGATATTGAGTCCGGCGGAACTGTTCTTACTAACAGGAGAAGGGGCACAGGCCAGTAACTGGCGCCTGAACCAGTAAGCTTCGGGCAGGAGGGGCTCGTTAGCCATGACTGGCTACCCACCTAGGAGAAGGAAAACTCTAAATTAAAATCTCTGCTGCCTTGCAGCTATACCCAATCAAAGGAAAGGCTTCGGGAGTCAACCCTGAGGAAAAATCAGGAGCTGACCACCCTAAGGCGGTTTGCTACACTCTCGCAGAACCTGCGAAGGTGCAGACCCCAAACTGTATCGGCACTGCCGTTCCTTTGGATACATCAGCTGCGTGGAGAGGGAGGAACCGATGTGTAGGCGACATCGTTCCGACCACAGCGTATGCCCAGGCATTCATCTCGTTTCCATGAGATGATCCATAGTCGCTTCGCGACTGAAGGAGGCCATAGATACAAGAACGATCTAACTTCCAATGTTTTAAATTTTCAATAAGGAATATTTGATTATTCCTCTATCAGAAGTCTATCTGTTCAGATTAGTACTTTTTCACCTTGTAAGTGACAGTTGTCATTTGTCTGCCTGTCCTACTGTTATGTCTGTCTGGTAAAAATTGTATACACGTTATTTCTATTACACTCATTCATACACTCATTCTCGTATCAATAAGGAGCTTTATATAAATATGTATTTGCATAGACAAGAATGAAATCAATATACACAAAATAATCAAGAACACAATTAATTATTAAAAAGTAATGATTCTGTTTGTTAAAGAACAAGGGAACTAACCTCTACAGCCTTTAGAGATAAAATTGTAAGTGCTGAGTTCTTTTCCATACATATATTCTTTCGCTCTTGTTAATTATGTGTTGTTGTTGTTTATTTTTTCATATTTGTAGCCTCAGTAATTTTTGGAGAGTAACTAACGTGAAGCATATATACCCAATATAAATTGTCTTATTGTGTTACTTCACTCATCAATACTTAATTTAGACCTATTAATAAGGTTTCATAAATGTAGTTACACATTCGTACTTGGAAGATTAATGATAACGAGGGAGAATGCAATATTATTGTTCTAAATAAAAATACATAATTGATAGTTTTCCAAAGACAAATGTCATAAATATTTCATGACTGCAAAATAAAAATGTCACACTTTACAAAGCAGTGCTAAAATAAAATGTCAAACTTTTCAAAGCTGTGCTAAAATAAAATGTGTTGAATATAATAAAATACTAAAACTATGTCTTTCTTGTTTCTTTTTTTCTTTTAAGGAACGATACCCCCCCAATGTGCCAAGAGTGGAAAATATATATGCAAAATTTGCACAATCAAACTGCACAATGTGTCACTACAAAAAGAGAATAAGGAATGTCTACATTTATCACTATATAAGCTTCTACAATAAATTTCATTATCAGCTAATATTTCAACTAAAAGCTACAATTTCCAAATAAACATTCTCTAAACAAAACTGCAAAATCAAATTTAATATTAAAAGTGGTTTATAAATTATTATGTTAGCCTTTTTTTACCGTAATCTAGCTAATGTTGTAAGTCCATTATTCCCCCCCCCCCCCCTTAAAAATTTTGACATTTAAAAATATATATTCCACATTATCAATGGCTTAAAACAAAATAAACTAATAAACAACCTAATCTCTTATATTACGATCTCTATTACATTATAGTAATGATGTCCAAACCAAAGCCCATGGTCCACATCTGATCCGTGATACGTTTCTAGTCAGCACGTCAAAGCATGAACATTTAGGGATTGTTCGTTAATGACGTCATGCTCTAGGGAGGGATGGGGTTAAGAAAATGTGAATCTTTGTGACAAGGGGGAGGAGGGGTTAGCGCTTTTGTGACGTCACAAATGTTTAATTCAGAAAACAATCACAAAAAAAAAAAAAAATATATGTTAAATCTTTAAAAATCTTCGAACAATAATAATGTTTTTTTTAGTTACTCATTTCAACGTGAACTTTTTTTTCCTAGATGGATCGAACAGAAATCTACAAAAGGCTGCACACAGCATGGCTAGCTGCCTACCATGATCGCCCAAAGGCCACGGCTCAAAAGGAGTACATTTAGTCGGATTGGGTGGGCAGCTAACTATAGTACTGCTACAGTGTTTTTTAAGGCATCATATTTTCAAATGTCCATTGATCTTAAATAGAAAGTCCACTAGACTCTACCCACCACTCCCTAAAAGTGAAGAGCTCGTAAATGACGTCACACAAAAATGACCTCTTCTGACCCTCCCCCTTACTCACCGGATAAGAATTGATCTGGTCTAGTGCTTATAGGCAAATGTGCGCAGCTGTTTTTATTTTGTAAAGTGACACAGAGGGGGGAGGGGGTTCTGTGATTTTATGACACTTTGTGCAAAGGGGGGGGGGGGGCTGTCAAAAAAGGTCATTCACGAACGTCCCCTTACTGACCACTGAAGTCTCAGAGATGAAGTTCTATTGGACGAGACGACTCGCTCACGTGACGCGTGTATTTATAGGTCACAACGACACTACTAAATCATAGCATATAATTGAAAGGAAACTGCTAGCCTTAAAGTACAAGACATTCAATAAAAATTTCGTATTTCAGATACTTTAACTAACGGAACAAAAAGGCTGTGATGTAATTATCTATTACTAAAGAGCAAGTCCACAATATTTTCAAAAAAGTCAACCCAATGAAAGCTGCTGGGCCTGATGGTATACAAGGGCGAATCTTAAAAGAATGTGCTGAACAACTAGCTGAACCTTTCCTTGAGATTTTTTCTACTTCATTATTAAACCACGAGATACCATCTGTGTGGAAGTCGTCCATAATTGTACCTGTACCAAAGGTTTCCAAACCAAAGGAAATGAATGACTTTAGACCTGTTTCTCTTACTTCAATTGTGTCTAAATGTTTAGAAAAACTGGTTAAAATGTTTCTTCTGAATGATCTTTGTAATAAGTTGGACCCTTTACAATTTGCTTACCAAAAGGGTAAAGGTGTAGACGATGCCATTCTAAGTATTTTAAATTGTGTATACAAACACCTGGACTTACCTAACACTTATGTAAGACTGTTATTTATTGATTTCTCATCTGCTTTTAATACTATTCAACTTCATTTACTTATAGACAAAATGAAAACGTTAAAGATTAGTCCATACATAATACTATGGGCAAACGAATTTTTGACACAAAGACCTCAGAGGGTTAGGGTAAACAAGGTAGTATCAAATGCACGTATAGTTAACACAGGGGCACCCCAGGGGGCTGTGACGTCTCCGTTGTGGTTTATTTTGTACACTAATGATTTTCAGTCAGATAGTCCTTTTTGTTCCTTCACAAAATTCGCTGACGATGCGGCTCTTCTTGCCCTGCTCTCAGAGAGCTCAGACGTAAATGAGTATTTCAGAGAAATAGAACACATTGAGAAATACTGTAAGGATAATTTCTTATTTTTAAATGTCAAAAAAACTAAAGAAATGATAATTGATTTTCGTAGGGAAAAGAAGGAAAATACAATTGTTTCTGTTGCTGGAGAGACCATTGAGATAGTGCAAACCTTTAAATACCTTGGCACTATCCTAGACAAAAAACTAAATTTTACTGCCAATACTGATTATATCAGCAAAAAAGGGCAGCAAAGATTAAGATTACTGAGAAAACTGTCCTCTTTTAATGTTAGTGAAAAGGCATTGGCTATCACGCCCACATCTGCAATATTTTAAGTTTTAATATGACAGCCTGGTATGGCAATCTGAGTATTAGAAATAAAAAGAAACTCCAAAGAATTCTAAATGCTGCTGGTAAAGTTATCGGAAAAAACCAAACCTCATTCGGGCAGCTGTTTGAGACAAACATTCACAAAAAAGCTAAAAAGATTCTGGAAATAAAAAATCACCCTTTGGGTCAGGATTTTGTGATTTTACCATCACAAAAGAGATACAAGACACCGATAGCAAAGACTAACAGACACAAGCTCTCTTTTGTTCCCCTGGCGGTGAAATCATTGAATAGAAATAATTTGATATAAACATAAACTATTTTTTCACATGTAAATTTTGAATGAGTCAGTTATGAATGTTTTTTTTAGGCTTGATGTTTTGTTTGGTGTAATGCACAAATTGTAAGACAAATTTCCTCACGGACAATAAAGATTATTATTATTATTATTAATTTCAAAATGTATTCAGTTTCTCAAAATAAATATACAAGAGTTTGACGCAATCAATAAATTAAAAGGAAAAAGACAGTCAATGAAAACCAATAGTAAATAATGAAAGTTTTTTTTTTTATTTTCAACGTGAAAGTCCTATATGTCATGGTGTTACATTAAATACACATTCATTAAATGCTTGTTTATTTTTACGTGATTTATCAAGGTGTGATCATTTACATTATTTCTATTATACAAATAGATGTTCATTTGATAATGAATTTTTTGTTTAGATATAACGCTAACAATTAAAGCAACCATCGAGCTAACGATCGAGCTAAAAATATTTCTATCTGATAGACTTTGGAAGTGAAGTTCAAACTTCTGCACGTGGGACATAATCCCTCAAAACTAGTGTGCTAATGGAGGATAAAAAAAGCAGCCTAGATTTTGTTACTTTACTATTAGATTTTTATCATTACAATGGAAAAGGATATTTCTGTTGAAATCATAAAAGATAGACCTATAGACTAGGTCATTAAAATTTATGTGTAACTTTTTAAATATATAAGCAATATCGAATTCAAATTTTATCACTATTTATTTACTAAATAAAAGTAACTATTTAATAGTTTTCAACTTCATAACAAAATATCCATTTTTACAAGCATTGCTTTTACTAACAAAACTTTTTAATGGATGAAAACGGGCGTCTTACGGACTAACATCTAGATCCGGTGCTCTGACTTGCAGCCGAGACTTGAACAGCTGAAATCAAACGAAAATCTATTTAACCTTCTTGTCAGCTTCATGAGCCTTCAGCGTGAGGACATTATAAAGTTTGCAGGGAGCCTTCAAGCATTGATGTCATAAACAGACCAGTCAAATATATATGAGGGAAAAAATTAGCAGTTGAAATTGAATCTTTTAGACATATACTACCAACAAACCCGAAAGAAATTTTTTAGCTTATCTGTCCACTAATGAAAGATACACTGCTTTCCCAAAACACTTTTTGCACTTATAGTTTTTAAACAATAACCGTAAATGTGGTATCTGGCGAAAGAAGCTTCTCGCGCCTCGAACTAATCAAGATTCACTTGAGGTCAACAATACACGAAGAGAGATTGAACAAGATTGTAATTCTTGCTGTCAAGAATGACCTTTGTAGGAAACAGAATTTGGATGATATACTGTATGACTTCGCTTCACGCATAAAATAAAAGTTAATTTGATCGTGATTTTGTACTTAGTTAAGAATGAATAAAATGCAAATACGAATTTATTTTCTTAAAAAAACATTATTTTCACTAACTATCCTTATCTTTACCCAGATAGACACCGAGCTATCCATTTGGCATAGGCACCGCAAATAATAAATATTGTGTCACCTTAGGGATCGTGTATCCAAGTATTACAGTGGGTATAATATTTCAGAATTATTTGTTGCTTCCTTTCAAATAGTGCCAGTATATATCCTATACTCTTAAGCGAGCAATTCTTGTATATATCCTATACTCTTAAGCGAGCAATTCTTGTATATATATATATATATATATATATATATATATATATATATATATTTCTTCTATTTCGAAAACGGCTCTAACGATTTTCTTTAAAATTTCAACGTATCTAAATGTTAGTGAGAAAAAAATTCTCAGCTCATTGGCCACATCGGGAAAACTCGAGTTTGACCGTTATATCGGTTTGAAAAATGTCTCATTATCGAAAAATTTATTTTGGTTTGAAGGTTTTATGAATGACATGGAGAATTTATGAATGAAAGTTTTCCAATTTATGAATGAAAGTGACGTCAAAGGAAAAAAACTTGACACCCCCTACGTCACTAGGCTCACAGCAAGAAATGAAAAAAAAAAGTACACCTCCTACGTCACTGGCTTACAACCGTTCACTAAAGCATTTCTTTGCAACAAGTTTTATCGCGTTTGAATGAATGAATAGACAACTTTTTGCGCACCGTAGTTGAAGGTTTAAAACAGTGAACATCAATCAAGCACGTGGTTATCTGAAGACGCTCAAGTGCTTCCAAGTGTTTCTACAAATTAATCGCTTGATCCCTTTATTATAAGGCACGTTAAAATAAGAATTTGATTAATTGTATATTTTTAATTAGCTATAATGTAGGCCGAAAAGAAAGACATGGACGCCGAATCTGGAATCTGGATGTCTGCCTGGTCGAGCGGTTTGCACGCTGGACTGTCGTTTGGATTTATCGATGGTCCCGGGTTCAAACCCTGCCCGCTCCCATCCCCCGTCGTCCTGCGGGAGGTTTGGACTAGGAAGTAACTATCTTCAATTCTGAAGGAACATCCGAAACATGTAAAACAACAAACAAACAATCTACGTCTAGATCTAGGTCTTGATTCTAGACTTACAACTAGATTCTCAGTTCTCCGTCGAAAAAACCGCCATGTTGCTCGCCGTTATTCTTCCCTAATAGCAGGAGGTTTGCGGCGTTGAAGAGATCTAATAATAATCTAATAGGTTTTCTGTTGTAATTTCTAGAAGAAAAGATGTTCACAACTTTTCAGGAAAACAAATAGATCTAGACGTCTACGTCTGAGCTATAGGATTTCAGCCAGATTTCAATCGCTTTTTTTCCTAGACTAGATCTAGATGTAACAGCATTGCCAATTCCACTCTAAATTTATAGTAGACAAATATTATTATAATTTTGTTCGACCTAAATCTTTGTTTTTTTTTTAGAAGGTCTTTTACATAGATTCATTTAGACAAACATTATTTATATAAACATAATAATTTTATTATTATGTTTGAAAAGAACGAGTATTCTTTCTCTGGCGGAGCCAGGGTCGAGTTTCGTTAAAGGGAGACAAAATTCATCGTATTCCCTTTATCAGTTTCCACTGAGGAATTTTCTGGTGATGTGGCAGGTCTGCAGCAGTACCGCCCTCTGACAGGCAACGAGAGTGTTCCTAGGAATGCCCAGAGCATAGAAGGTATCTGTGAGGTCAGTTGTTATTATCCCCTCGGTTGATATGACAATGGGGTATATTGTTATTTTAGATAACTTCCATAAACGCTTAATCTCCAAGCCTAGGTTCACATACTTTCGCTGTTTTTCCAGCTCAGTTTTTCTAAAGTTATGAGATAGTGGTACGGCAATGTCAATCAAGACAGCGGCTTTTTCTTTTTTATCGATAAGCAACAGATCAGGGCGATTAAAATCTACCGTTTTGTCGGTCAAAATAGGCCTATCCCAGTACAGCAGGTGATCAGTAGACTCGAGAACCTCTTGTGGTGAGTATTTGTAATAAGGAGGAGTATCCTTCCCGATCAAATTGTGCGTCAAAGCCAAGTGCTGGTGTATTAACTTTGCAACTTGGTTATGGCGACCTAGGTAGGCAGATTCCGATAGGGCAGGACATCCTGCCATAATGTGTTCAATCGACTCACCCGCATTATTATTATTATTATTATTATTATTATTATTAATATCAGGTGGCCGAGCCTTGCTCGGTTAAATAATTTATACTAAGAAAGGTTATATACTACTGCTACTGGTGCTACAGCCCATGGAAGGATATGGCCTGCTTTTACACATCCCTCCATTCAGATATCTCCTGGGCTTTCATCACCACGCCCTAACGGTAACCCCATTTTTTTACTGAGGTTTATAGTTAAATCAAAAGTGGCTGCAGCGTACGCAAACTCGTTGACCGCTAGCTAGATATCTTGTTCATTGTGAGCAAGTAAGGAGTAGAGCAGCTGTGTAATCACCATTTCCTTTGTTTTGGTACGGGACATTAGACACTGAAGCATGAATGCATGGTCATAATTTTACCAGCAAAATAATAATTATATTAAGGCTTGACATCAAATCCGAAGATTAATGAGAAATGCAGTATTTCCCGTGGCTACGCAGCCCCAGATTTGACTTACATATTTTGCCACATCCAGGGCAAGCATAACCATTGTCCTCCGGTGGTCGATTAAGATTTTCTTTTCGCGTCTGCGTCTGTCCTCGGCAACAAATTTTCTGTTGGGTCTTTGTATAGAGGGAATTCTTTAAGTCCGACAGTTACGCTTGACAGAGCAGTATCCTGTATGGGAGACGAATCTCAGACAAACTCATGGCAAAGGCGGTCTTTTTTTTTGGTGAGCTAATAAAGTGGTCGGCGTAACACCGAAATGCTTAAAAGACCAGCTTAGGCGCCAACTGGCCTTAGCTGACAATTGACATAGAATAGAGCACCTGGTTGCATGCGGCCTCAGAACGAGACAGCTGGAGATCACCAGCAAAAAAAAATAACAAAGTAAACAGTATCTACACCGCCCTACGCAATTTAGGTGTAAACAATTTATTAAGTTCTTAAAACGCAATAACTAATCATACATTGGTACATTTAATTTTATATCAGGTGGCCGAGCCTTGCTCGGTTAAATAAATGCCCTGCCCAGCCTGACTGTCGGACAATAAAAAGTTCATACCGGCTTTTGCCATCCATCCATCCCAGTGGTGCTATAGCCCGTGGTCTGCTTTTAGTTTTACACATCCCTTCATTCATATCTCTAAACGCGTTATTGTTTGCAAAGAAGTACACTATAGTAAGCCTAGTGACGTAAGCAGCGTTTTTCCCGTTTACGTCATGGAAAACTTTCATTCATAAATTTTCCATTTCATTCATAAAACCTTCAAACCAAAATTAAATTGAGACATTTTCATATCGAAATAACGG
>JADKLZ010023014.1:0-18926 GCA_021533235.1 Biomphalaria straminea | reverse complement strand
ATCACGCCAGCTCACCCACAGACAACTCAGCATCAGCCATACCAGTCTCGTCAGAGCAGCATAGGACTTAAAGCTAAGCAACCCGCCTAATGACACTTAGACCACTTGGTACCCATATCATATGATGATAGTCCCATTTTATGTGAATAGTTAGGCCATATCCTAACTCTGTACAGAATTTTATCTTTGCTTATTTCTCTATGTAAATAAACTGTGCATATATTTACTTAGAAAGTATTTGTTGCCTGCATTTATAACGCTGTGCCTGTTAGTTTATGTGCAAGACAAGGTCCTCAAATTATCTAAACCCCCTAGACACCTAAAAGGCCACCATCTTTGACCTACTTGTCACACTATGCCATGCGCACAGCCGTTCAGGTTAGTGCAGAGATGCGCACTTCTAGTAACCAGACTAGAAAAGGATGTTGACATGAAGAGACCAACGGTTTCCGTCCAAGCTGAGAGAGCTGATAAAGATATGTTGTTCTACATGTATATGTGATGTCCTGTAAATAAACATCGTTGTCCTCGTTGAGTTGCCTAGAAAAGGATGTTGACATTAGGAGACTAACGATTTCCGCCCAAGTTTAGAGCAAAGAAAAAGAGACGGTGCTAAATGAAGATGTTATTTTGTGTACCTGTGATGTTCTGTAAATAAACATCGTTGTCCTCGTTGAGTTGTCTTAAATTCTCAAGTTATTACAATATACTTATGAACTTTGGATCAGTCATCCATATGAGTTTGTTATAGATCTAGACCAACAACAATAGATCTGAACGATTAATATCTTTTTTACTAATTGTATCTGTTTTGGCTATTTCATGCAGTTAACTGTTCAATACGCTATTAACCTATCACTTATCTGGACCAATTAGGAAAATGGGATGGGGGGACAGAAAGGGTTATCCTAGAATATTTAATCTTACTTGTTTTCTAAAAAAAAACTTTACAGAAGAAAAATAGCGGGTAGGGAGAAATCAACTCAATTTAAACTCGTAGCTAAAACCACTTCGGCCAGACATGCCAACATTCTTCTAGTGAGACACATTTGCCTGGAGAAGATTGTATAGTTGTTTTTAGTTGTTTCAATCTAGAGTAGCAACCTGTAATGAGGATTAATTCAGTTTATATTAGCACTTCTGTGAAGTATGCCTATAAATTATTTCCTCTGTTAGAGATACAAAAGAAAAATTAATTAGCATTAATTAATTAAAGGATTAATACATTTGTAAAAATATTATATTTTCAACAGCTCTTCGAGCACCATATGACATAAGAGAATATCCTGATTGTGTTATATATGATTATATGCCAAAGATAATCAAGTATTCTTTTGAATATTGTGATTTGTATGCTTCATACATTTGTGAAATTCGTTAAGACAAAAAATGTTCATTTTTGGAGATTTTGAAAATATTCAATATAACTGTCCATATCTAGATATTGATAACACTTTATTTTGTAATAAATTGTTTTAAATCTAAATATAATTTTGTTTTTCTGTTCTAATGGCAAAAATTGTTATCTGTTAAAGATGTAGAAACACAAATGAGTAGTGATTCACAAAGTCGCATAGTCGCCGTAGAAGAAGAGACTCGTTGTAGGTCTCTTTCTCTCATATCCTTGTATCAATCAATGTATGGTCTTTTCGTCCTCTTTGCAATAGTGACACCGTGTTCCGTAATATTATCTAAATCACCTAGAGTAAACACAAAGAAGGCAGTGACCGATTTGAAACTGGGCTAGGACGGCCTTCCCTACTTGAGTAATTTGTCACCACCCAATTTTTTGGTCTGGTCTACTCATCTGCATTCATACTAAACGTCCATTATCTGAAGCTTACCAGTCTTTCCAATATCTGTTGGTTTGTTATTAAACTTTGATTAAGTTATTTAAAGCTTTCCCTTGAGTGGTTATCTAAAGTTTATAAAATCTGATTCTAGAAGTAAATTCAGACAGACTGTCGGAAGGAATGCTATCAATAAAGAGGTTAGATGAGTTCTGCTACTTACATCTGAAACAAAAACTCATTTCTCGAGGCCTAAAATGCCTGGAAAGAAACAAAAGTTTTGAGGGCACTCTGTTTTGCGGACCGTTTATTGATAGTTTAGAGGAGTGTTTTGTGCACAATTAACACCTATACCAACTTTTTAAATATTAGCGCATCACATAGTGTAAATATTTTGAAAAAAAATATGTTTCTATCTTTAAATACTTTTTTTTATAATTATGACATTTAGAATCACGTAAATAACAGATTTATATGTTTAGACATATAGTGATAATGATAATATTAAAAATATTTAAAATAATAATAGTATAAGAAGAAGAAAGTCTTAGCAGCTATTTACAACTAAAATGCTCCTGGTCCGAATAATATACACAAATTTGGGCTGAAAAAACTTACAGCGCTACATGTATCTTTAATATTAAGTTTTAACGAATTATGACGAGCCTCGTAAATAACGTGTATGAGTGGCCTGTTTCTACGGGATGATAATTTTTTAGTTTCCCACACACTCAGCCGTCAGAGATGTATCGTGAGCAGACAACTAGCAAAACAATCAATGGAGAAAGATACAAATAGTGAAAAATTAAAGAAAATTTATTTTTAAAAATGTACAAGGTATAATAAAAAAGGGGGGATTCGCATCTATCTCTTCAGCTATATTGTTTCATCATACTAAGCACTTCCTGTGGCATTTTACGTCTCCAGAGACGATCTCTTCCCCTTGCAAGCTCTTGTGCGACTAAAGAGGCCAATCCTTTACACACAGATGCGATGGCAGGTTGGGCATATTTAATCACCAGGCGCCGTTGCATTTTCACCCTTCTTTCTGATTCTGTTGTATATGGCATTTGCAATCCAATACCCCTCCATTATGCTCTCTCTCCATGTGGATCTATCCAGTGCCACCTCTTTCCAGCTGCTATTGTCGATCTTGAAGAGCTTCTTGTCCCTTTGGCATGCATCTGTATAACGTAAAAGTGGGCGACCAGCGGCTCTTCTGCCTTCTATTAGATCGCCATACAGAATGTCCTGTGGAAGTCGACCTACTGGCATTCTACGAACGTGGCCAAGCCAGCCAAGGCGTCTGCTGCTTATAACAGAGCGGGTGTCCTGGCAAACTGTTCTTCGTACCACTTCCTCATTGGTTATCTTATATTGCCACCTTAATTTAAAGATCCGCCTTAGGCATCGGAAGTGGAAGACATTCAGCTTTTTTCCCGCCATAAGTAGGTTGACCACGTTTCACTTCCGTATAGCAAGGTGCTCAATACACAGGTCTGGTAGACTAGGGCTTTAGTACTGATAGTCAGCAATATGTTGTCCCAGACTCTTCTCTGCAACCGTGACATTGCCTTAGGTATCCTGTTGTTAATGTTGTTATCCAGTAGAGTGTTGTTGGATAGGATGGAGCCAAGGTAACAAAAGTGATCTACCTCTCTAGTGGTTGGCCATTAATGCTTACTTGAGGTGCAGCATGTGTGTTTCGGACAAGTATCTTAGTCTTGCTCTGAATGATGTTTAAGCCGACTTTCTGGCAAGCAACAGATAGTTTGTCAACTAGGGACTGTAGCTGGATATCAGAATCAGCCACATTAGTTGCATCATCAACATACAGGAGTTCCCTGATGAGTAACTTCCTAACCTTGGTTTTTGCCCGCACTATTGATACATTATATAGTTTTCCAGAGGATCGTGTATGGTGAAACACACCTTCATTTATGTCGTTGTATGCATACTGCAGTAGGCAGAATAAGAATATGTCAATCAGAGTAGGTGCGAGCACACATCCCTGCTTGACACCACTGCAAACCTCAAAATGGGCTGGTTGGACTCCATTAAATTTGACAGTGCATTTAAGTTTCTTCATGAAAGCACTCAATGAACTTCAGTAGTTTGGCTTCTCTACCAGATATCCCAGTATTGGAATGCCTATAGGAGCCTCCGTGCCTTAGTGACCTTAAAAAAAGCAATTAACCACTGAGCCCTTAATTAGAGATTATTTTTCACTTTTGTCCTCTGCACTTAGCTGGTTGTCCTACTGATGCAGTAGCTGGCTGTGATCCTTGCTGGAGGTCTTGCAGCTGAAGGTGGCGCGCGAGCGAGTACAGGGTCGCCGGGGATTCGGTGACCCGTCAAAATAGCGCGGACAAAATAGCGCCCACAAAATAGCGCCGACAAAATAGCACCGACAAAATAGCGCGAAATTTCCCGACAAAATAACGCAAGACAAATTAGCGCAGATTTATACATGATATGTATAAAATTAGCGCTATTGTTGATGCCACTATTTTTTAATATATTTATCAATGTGCTGTACCACTTATACATGCACTACTGCCATCTAAACAAGAAGCTGACTATGTTCAACTCTTCAGGAAACTGCTGGAGCTAAGACCAACTCCTGCTCCACAGAGTGTGATGTCAGATTTTGAGAAGCAAGTCAAAATGCAGTTAGCACATTATTCCCTGCGACCAGACTTTCGGTTGTCTATTCCATCTTGGACAAAGTCTCTGGCGTAAAGTACAAGATGAAAATCTTGCAGCTACATACCGGGAAGATACAAATGTACGCATGTTTGTCAAGATACTGTTAGCCCTTTCATTTGTTCTACCTGCCGATGTAAATACTGCCTTTGAAGAATTAAATGAAGCTCGGCCAGATGTTATAGGGAATTTGTATGACTATTGGTCGCCAGAGACGAAACAAAACCCCAGAGTGACTTCAAGATTTCCTTTAGCATTATTGAGTGTTAGATATCGTGTGCAGGACAATCTACCACAAACAAACAATTCATGGAGGGATGGCACCATGCATTTCAACTTTCTATTGACGGACATCACCCTAATGTGTACACGTTAATCTCTCACTTCCTCAGAGAACAGGAGAACACTGAGAACAAATTCTGAGGTACAATGATGGAGAACGAAGTAAAGCAGCAATCAAAACAAAGTACCTCCAACTAAACAGAAGACTTGAAGCTATATTGCCAATGTACGGAAACAAGCCAGTGATGTAATATCTACGTGACATTTTTTACAATTTAACTTTGTGAACGTTTGTGTGTGTGTGTGTGTAAATTTGACACGTATCTTTGCGTGTTTATAAAGTACACTTTTATAATATAAATAAAGGCTATACTTTTGAAATAATTCATTTTACCTTATTATGATGTTTTATGTTTATCTAAAGTATTCCATGCAAAATGAAAGAAAAATTACGATAACATTAAACCAAAAAATAAAATATTAACTATATTCTTATTTAACGATATTTAAAGTATTTCTTTCAAAATAATTAAAATACATTTTTTGCGCTATTTTGTCGACGCTATATTGTCCGCGCTATTTTGTCGGCGCTATTTTGTCCGCGCTATTTTGACGGGGTACCAGGGATTCAGTTTTATGTGTAGTCTTAATCCAAAGTTCTAAAATCTATAGTAGGCACAGAAAGGCGGCTGGCCGGCTGCCGTTGGTACAAATGTGCTGCGAGCCGATCTACTGCGAGCAGCGTCGTTAGCAGAGTATGTCGAGTGAGTTGCGTTATGACGTCTAAGGGAACGTCGTTTCTAATAGGTTGAAAAGTAGACTGTTAACTAGGCAGTCAAGTAGAACCGATAGCGCCAAGTAGGTTAACAGATGGTGACCTGAAATGCTGAATAGCTCCAGACGAACAAGTGATCCTAAAAGGGTGTGTACAAATAGGCAGATCAACATAGGCAGTTGAATGCTAAATAGGCAGACACCTGAGGGAGGCTGCGGATAAACAAAGACAAGTTAGGGTATCTTATTGATCCCCTTGGCTGAGGTGCATTCTTCAGATTGGTAAAATTGCTTTTGAGTAAAATGGGGAGTTGATGAGAAATGGGATTAGAAAAAAAATAAATGACAGCTTAAAGCAATATAAAATGTACAAAGAAAGGGGGATAATAATCTCAACCAAAGGCCCGGAAGAGATGGGTGGAAACAGGAAAGCCGATAGGCTAAATATTATCTCCAACCTGTGTGAATTCTAACTCAAGACTGAAGTCGCACCTTGAAGTATCAGGAGGCGTGTTTACACGAATAATCTCCTTTTTCTAAGAGAAACGTGGGTAAGGAGGTGGAAGAATGAAGTGTACTCCAGCCCAGGTGGTGTCGAACGTGAGCGTAAGCGACTGTTTGTTTATCTTTACCCCGGTCTAATGGAGACGTAGCCTTATTGTCGCCAAGGTTGTGGACCCAGTCTAGCCAGAAGAGGAAAAGTTAGGATTCGGAGATAAAATTGGGCCTAAAAATAAGAAATGAAAACAAAATAATAATAATAATTGATGATAATTAATGATGTGATAAAATTGAATGACTTTGTCAGAAAGCTTTTGACATGTGACACGAATAAAAAGCAGAACCGTAATCAATGCTGATGGAACTCACTATAAGGAGAACATATCTGCTCTTCAAAAAGGTGATACGAATCAACTTTCAAACTATCGCAAAGCTATTTGTCTGTCAGTTTAGTATAAACTATAAACATCACTAAATTCGTTTCTGCCCATAAGCTACTAGCATAGCAACAAAAAGGTCGCATTTAATCGATGGGATGTAAATTACAGCTATCTATAGATGGTTTTATATTGCACTAAGTAATAGAAGAAAAAGAAACGTACCTATGTTATACATCAACTACAAAAAAAAGATAAATTCGACCCAGTTTCGCATGTTTGGTTATTAAAAACACTGGGTATTCTTAAAATCAACCAAAGAATAAAAAATATTAAAAGTCTTTATGGCTATTTGGATGATAATACTACACCTCAATGGTAATGAACTAGCTTTTGTCCATATAACAAGGTGTATATAACAGTGTGACTTACTATACTCGCTCGTCCTGAGACATGACGTTAAATTGTGCTACTCTTTCCATAGCACTTTTAGAGCTCAAAAGTGCTTTACTTCTTTTCTATCATAGTGTCTGCCTCCTCTTTTTCTCAGTCTACTTTCATTGACCATCACTATGTCTCCTTATCTTTAAAACCTCCCTATGTCTTAGACCAGTCCGTTTGCCATAGACTTGGACGGGTAAGGAGGGATAAAGAGATCCTGGTGTTTAGGTGGGTGTCTCAGGATGAACCACCACAACACAAAACTTTGGCTACAAGTTTCCCTAGACCTGAAGCCCGGATGGCCCGCTCTGGGCCAGCCGGCTCGTCATGCTGAGCTACCAGCATGGGTCTTTGAAGTATGCTGGATGACAGTGTCTGGAGGGTAAATCAGGGAGCTGCTGTATCGGACACGTCCGATACAGCAGCTGACAGATCATAGCACCTGTTCTGCTGTCACAGATTAATAGTAACATTAACATACTATACACATTAGACTGTCTTTATCAAGGTAGACATAAATAATTATTTTATTTCCGCACAATCTTTTGCTTTGCTTCCACTCAAAAACATAGACAACAAACACTGACATAATATCATATATTAGCACATCCTTCCTTTTAAAGTTCTTAATAGCACATCCTTCCATTTAAACTTACTAATAGAACCTACTGATATCTAGAAGGAATCTTAACAACTCGGCCACTTCCGTTTTTTTTACTGGCACAACAAGTTCTATGGACGTTTGTCTTAAACTGTCTGTTTCGGTTGTCCTAACAGTTTGCTGTTCATTGTCTTCGTCAGTAACATAGTACCCAGAGATGTCTTCATCAAAACTCTTGTTCAAAAACCGTTGATTTCTTCTGTAGGTTGTCCCATCATTTGTCTTTATGATATAAGATGTGGCCGATGAATGTTTCGTAATGACGACAGCTTTCTGCCATGTTTGTCCTACAGGCACTCTCATCTTCTCTCTAACAGAGTAATCTTTGGGTAGTCTTGCTTTTGCATCGTATTTTACTTTGCTTTTCATCTGTCGTTCGTTGAGCAATCTTTCTGCATTTTCAGCTATCGATTGTTCAAATAGTTTGAGATCAGTTGGAATTGTGTCTCTTAGTCTTCTACTCATCAGCAGTTGTGCTGGTGAATACGGCAGTCCACGTATTGGAGTATTTCTATACTCGAGCATAGCAAGATATGGATCTTTCCCACTTTTGTATGCTTTGTTTAATATCCGCTTTACGATATCAACATACACCTCACTTTAACCATTTGATTGAGGGTACCTGGGACTTGATGTGGTTATCTTGAAACTCAATTCAGAAGCAAACTCTTTATATTGATAGCTTTTGAATGGCATGATGTCGCTAACTATTTCTTCTGGTATGCCATGTCTAGCAAAAAAACATTTCAGTGTCATGATAACACAAACGCCATTCAAACAAATCTGTCGCAACCTTTTTTAATGGTTGTCTGGTACAGCATGTGTTAACAATTTTCCCTTCAAATTATTGTCAGTACTAATTGCCTCAAATTACAACCCCTTTACTTGCCTTGCTTGACCTTTATCTGCCAGTAAATTAACAGCCTTGAAATATTTCGAACGACATTTTGCAGCGAAATGATTTCTTTTATACATTTTCGGCATATCTGTCTGAATGATGGGCAATTGTATTTTCCATGAGATATACCACAATAACTGCAATCTCTAATGATACTTGTTAAATTACACGTATGCATAATGGAAGACCACTGCTTTCCTAAACGACTCCTCTATAGCCAACTAAGCGAAGGAAAGCGCTCGCAAGGTTGTCAAAGAAAGCGCTTCAGGGACACCCTCAAAGCTTCTCTAAAGGCGTTCAGATATGACCCAGGCACCTGGGAGTTAGATGCACATGACAGAGCATCATAGCATCGCGATGTGAAAACCGGCGCACATGTTGCTGAGGAGAAGAAGAGAAAAATGCTGGCATAAGAAAAGGGCCAGAAAAGAAAAGCAAGGTCAATGACACTAGCTCTTGCTGGAATAACCTGCCCTGTGTGCGGCCGAACATTCCTGGCTAGCATAGGTCTCACCATCCACATAAGGAGGCATAAAACTCCGTGCAAAGCCCTCAGCCCCTGGATGACAAAGTGGTCTTCATCGAACCATGATGGACGAACTATATACTTGTTACATGATTCTTTGCCTTTTCTCCTGTGAACTTTTGACTGGCTTGTTATCATTGTTAATCTTTAATTTATCAGCAACATCTACATGTAGTCATTTCATATCTTTCATTAGGCTCTGGGTATGCTCGCCAGCACGAATTATGCTTGCTGCTTTCTCTAAAGTTAATTCTAAGTCTCTTAGAAGTCTCTCTCTAACTCGATCCGACTGTATGCCACATACCAATCAATCTCTGATGAGTTCATCTCGAAGGTTGTTTTCGTTTTCCAAATTCTTCAAATCAGTATAATACTGTTCAAAAGTTTTCACCGTCCTTCCGATTTCTTGTGAAGAATTTAAATCAGTCATACACGGTGTTTGACTAAGGCAAAACATGATTCTCAAAGCTTTCAATTAATTTGTCCACAGTCTTACTCTTATCTTCACATACTTGAAAAGTATTGTAGATGTCTCGAGCGGGTTCACTGATCAGGTGTAGCAATAACACTTTCGTCACTGGTTCGGGCTTCTTGTTATTTTCTGTGGCGACCATAAATAGTTCAAAACTTTGTCTCCATTTTTTCCATCTTTCAGATCGATTACCCTCTAGTGACAACGGTTTAGGAGGATCGAATAATTCCATTATTCGTATACATTCTAAATTCCATGTCTAGATCCAAAACAATTCAATATTAACTAGTGGTATGATACCACTTGATACAAATAAAATGTATTTTAGAGAAATTTAGAAACCACTAAGTTTAACAGGAAATTCTGACACCAGATCTATCACAATATCTGACACTTCTGTTCTGTTGTCACAGATTAAAAGTAACATTAACATGCTGTATACATTAGTAATAACAATAAAAATTAAAGAGACTGTCTTAATCCAGGTAGATAAAGAGGGCAATTTTATTTCCTTTCAATAGTTTGCTTTCACTCAAAGACATAGACAACACACAATGACGTAATATCATACATTAGCACAGCACCTGTGTAGCTCTGGCGGGTTCATTCTGGTGTGCCGTTACTTTTTCTCTGTCACACGCCGAGGATTGTTAATAATTATTTGATAAACTCAATAAATGAAGACATAAATACTTCTGTAGTTTCTGGAACAAGCTTTAATGGCTTCTTCTGCTTTCTTGAACAACTCAATCTATATCTTGAATCATAAAACTTTACTTATAAATAACTTCTACATAACTTAGTATAACACTTTACTCTCTAGTAGACTTCTAAGAGAAGATTAAACATAGGACCATCGCTCTATTAAATACGATACAAGAACTTTTCTTCCACTATAACCATTATTAAGCGAGGACCCCGACTAACTCCTTTTCCCTTTATTTATACTTTTTCAAATCGTATCTTCCAGAAGCATAGAACATTCTGTGATACTTATTTTAGTAACTTTGACCTTCTGGAAGATGACGTGTGTATTTATTTCCTTAGCCCCTTTCTATAATTGGCTTTTCTAAAATTAACTTGTTTACGCTGGACAGCGCACTGACTTGACCTGGCTTCTGGAACTATCTAAAGGTCGAACTAAGTTCGTCACACTGGACATCTGAATGGCACGTCCCATTTGTTGGACTCAATGGTGGGTGGGGAACACAGGTGCCGAACTATAAGAACACCTATTGATAAAAAAACAACACACAAAAAAAAACTTGCCCCAGAAATATGTCTGGGCAAGAGACGTCGTATTGAGTCAAAGAAGGATTAGGCCACAAGAACTATACTACCTGGCCATCAATTTTGATGTTCAGGTGCACAGAGAAGGAGAAAAGCCTTTTTTAATCTACAAGGGAATTAAGTCAGTAGTGGGAGAGACCAAGAGTGTATATAAGCTACACAAGTCAATGGAACTTCTTGTAGAAGTTGATAGTACGATACATTCTGATGGGCTTTTATGATGCAGAAGAATGATCTCCAAGTGGAAGACATGCCACACAAGAGTCTGAACACCAGCAAAGATGTAATAAGCTCTAGAGACCTGCTGGAAAGCTCAGAGAAGGTAATAGTGGAGGGAATTGAAAGAGCCACTCATGTCCGACGCAATACCAGGCGCAGGGATGGTGAGGAGTTCAAAACCTCCACCATTATCTTCACTTTCGGAACGATGACACCGCCAGAGTATGTGAAGGTAGGATACCTATGAGTTGCAGTTAGGCCCTACGGAACGATGACACCGCCAGAGTATGTGAAGGTAGGATACTTATGAGTTGCAGTTAGGCCCTACACACCTTATCCCACGAGGTGCTTAAAGGGCCAGGGTTATGGACATGGCGCGGCAGTCTGCAAGAGGAACATTGTGTCGGCTAGATGTGCTGGAGAGGGTCATGACGACATGGGTTGCTCAGCCCAGTTCAAATGCCCGAAATGTCACGCTGGCCTTTCAGCCTCTTCCAAGGACTGCCCTGCGTGGTAACAAGAGGTTTCCGTGTAGGAGTACAAGGCAAGGTAAGAATTGGATTTACCTTCAGCCAGGCGAAATTGGCTGTATTGGCCCTACCCAAGGGCCGATTGGGCTTGAAAAAGAACTAGTCCCAGGCTGTGTTTAATACAGAAAGATTCATAGCCACAGAGACGGGCACATTAACTTCAACACCTTCTCCTCCTCATCTAAAACAGAAGAAAACACCGCCAAAGAACACACCTCCGAAGAGAAAAGAAAGCACTATTGTTGTCGTGCTAAAGAACAGGTTCTCTATGTTCACTGATGAGAGCATGGAGACTGATCAGCATGTCAAACAAACGCTCCGAGAGAACCCAATGGCATCGTGTCTGACATGGATTCTCCTCAAAGAACCCAACCAGACACCCCAACCTCTACTGAATTAGAGGTTTACCAACTCCTTAAGGGTAGAAATCAAAGCTAACTATCGACCAATAGCACTAACAATCTTTATCTGCAAAATCATGGAAAGGATTAAAACAATAGGCTGATCTGGTACCTTGATAGAAATAAAATCATCTCCAACTATCAGTGCGGATTCCGACAGGGGCGGAAAACAACTGAACACCTGGTAAGGCTGGAAGCTTTCATCAGAAAAGTTTTCTTCAGATGAGAACATCTAGTAGCTGTATTATTCGTTAAAGAAAATGCCTAAAACACAAACTGGAAACATGGTATTCTACAAGACCAGGAGCTTATAATGTTTAAGGGACACCTTCCCTGCTTTGTGGGGGAATTCCTAAAAGACAGGTAATTTCAGGTTTAATTGGGAAACTCCGCTTCTGACAATTATGATCAGGAAATGGGTGTACCGCAGGGCAGCGTCCTCTAAGTTAACCTGTTTAATATTAAAATAAACAGTATTATAAAGGCTTTTTCCTCTGACATAGAGTGCTCTCTGTATGTTGATGACTTTGTCATTCTTACACATGGCAAAACATGAACAATTTTGAAAGAAAATTACAATTATTTTTAATAAAAATACCTGCATACACAAATCAATGTATTAACCTCTTTTTATCGCCGCCTGGAAACACACATACACTCTAGAACAACCTTTTTTTGTCAGAAAGTAGCGTCCCCCTCCCCCAACTCGAGGTATAGCTCACCCCCGTGGTAGGAGCTTAAGTTTGAGAAATACAGCATTCAAAATACTCATGATCAATAATGCAAAACAGAATAATAGTAATTATATTCCTATACGGAATACTTCACAATTTTTAAACATACAACACAGGTGCGTAGCTAGGGATTCGGGGGCCCGAGTGGAACGACCTGCTTTGGGGCCCCTTGCATTTTGACATTTGACATATGACATGACATAATGTACGCAAAATTATATAAGCCCAATATAAAATTGGTTCACTTAACAAAACAAAAAATTATCATTAATACTCTTTTAATGAAAAATACTGTTGTTTATTAGCTAATTAATGCACTATTGACAAATCTCAATTCATCCACCATTGAGTCCAACCAAGGGGACGTGCCATTCAGATGCCCAGTGTAACGAACTTAGTTCGACCTTAAGATAATTCCAGAAGCCAGGTCAAGTCAGTGCGCATTCTGTGCAGCAAAGACATCTATAACATCATCTAAATCGATACTTTCTAGTATTTGTGACTTCACTAACATTAAAGCCATGATAAGCCTTTCTTGCGTCATTGTGCTCTTGGGATAGTTTTTGATGAACTTGAGCTAAGAGAATGACGCAATGGAAGTGGCCTGAGTTAGCGGTATTCGGAGGAGTTAGCAAGGTTTGAGAACACGTAATTTCCATATGCAGCCTGTTTACGCAATATGTCTATTGTGGTTTGTATTACTGGTTTGTCTATGATAACTGCTTGTCCATAGATGATATCATTGAACAAGAGATTTGCCATTTATTTCATCATACGTACAGGAAAAAATAACACAGTTAGCGTGTCTTATCTTATCTTCTTATCTTATATAATACAGACGTTACTTCAAAGAGATGATTACACCCTACGCGTAATGCATTCAGTCATGCATATTAACCAGTGACTTAAATTTTGACATCTCATCATCCAACAGATGTATTGGTTCAAGAAGAAACCCAAATGTATCCATTTTTCCCACCCTTTGTAATATGTCCTTCATCCCCGTATGAAATATATCTATCACTTCTGTCGCAACACGTTTGAATTGCAGTTCTATTGACAGACCTACATTAGAACTCAACTTCCTATAAAGTATTTTCTTTCTTCTGGTTGTTTTGATTACATTACCTTCTTTTGTTTTTCGTTGGATTGGTTCATCAGTCTCGTCCGTTTCCCATCATATTGCAGAAAGCATGAATGGGTTTCAATTTATTTACTTTTTATGTTTTGTGCGAAAGCAAAAGGATTCACGGTATAAGAAGGTTAGAAGGATCCATAGCTTGCTATGCTCGAGCATAGAAATACTCCGATAAGCATCACAACTATCGGTAACTAAAAATGCAGATACATTACTCAACGAACGACAGATGAAAAGCAAAGTGAAATACGATGCAAAAGCAAGACTACCTAAAGATTACTCTGTCGGAGAGAAAGTGAGAGTTCGTCTAGGACAAACATTGGAGAAAGAAGTTGTCATAAAAAAAACATTTCTCACCCAGATCTTACATCATAAACAAACGATGGGAAAACATACAGAAAAAATAAACGTTTTTTTGAACAAGAGTTTCGATGAAGATATCTCTGGGTACCATGATACCGATGAAGGCAACAAACAGAAACTGTTATAACAAACGAAAGACAGTTATAGACAAACGTCTAAAGAACCCTTTGTGTCAGTCAAGACAACCAGAAGTGGTCAAACTGTTAAATTTCCTAGTAGATATCATTTATCAGTCTTAAGAAGTTTAAAGGAAGGATATGATAATAACTTCCAAAAAAAAAAGGATCTCTAGGATAATGTTTTTTGGGGGAAAGTTGAACAATTCATGTACAGTTCCAAAAATGGAGACAATTGTTGGGTCTATCTCAGCAGAATGAAAAGCTGCCAGGTTGAGGGAGTGATTATCACAGTTCAGAAATATTGCTTTTGGATTTATGCCTAACAGACGTATCCGCAGGCCAGACAGACGGCCACTAATTGTGGCTGCATTATTATAGGTTTAACCAATGCAATACGCTGTTTTGTAGCCCCACCCTGGTCAACCCGAATAAAACTTTGACACAACAGAAATTAATTGTACTAGTCGACCTGCGGCATAACATACGCCGCTATTTTCCAGGGCAGGCCTTAGGCACTGCAACATATGCGACCACAGTGGGTCCCGCACTTTCTTTGGACCCGTGCTAAATTTTAGGTGTATAAATTATTAAATTGAACCATTTTATAACATATAACAGATTTCCCGCGGCCTCTTGACGACCGGCGGCATAGCATACGCCGCTATTTTCCAGGGCAGGCCTTAGGCACTGCAAAATATGCGACCGCAGTGGGTCCCGCACTTTCATTGGACCTATGCTAATCTTTTAGGTGTGTAAATCATTAAATTAAGTTACACAAAGTTAATTCCTTTTTCCAGTCTATATTTATTTATGTCTATGGACCCGTGCTAATTTTTAGGTGTATAAATTATTAAATTAAACCATTTTATAACATATAACAGATTTCCCAAGGCCTCTTGGACTTGATTTACCAGAAGCCCCTGGAAATCTCATGAAATGTTATTAATATAGGCCTACGAAAAAGTCCTGGAAATTTCAGGAAATTATTAAATGTCGATCTAGATTAGTTTCAAGAGTCTTACGACACAATATAATCTCTTCCGGCTTTCACTTTTTTAACCTCCCTTCCATTCACTACACAAATTCATAAGAGAGTTTTATGAAACAAATATTTGTGCATTGTACTTCATTTTATGTCTAGAATCTATAAATTGTGTTTAATCTCTAAGACAGAAGATCATGCAATTTTTAAATTTGTCATAATTTAGAAATCATAATTCAATAGTAGATATATATATACATGTGTTTTCAAGTTACACGAAGTTACTTCCTTTTTCCAGTCTATATTTATTTATGTCTATGCTATTTTGTAAATGAAATAGTGCGGATTGGGTCCATGCACACCGCGTGCGTGCGCCATGGGATCTTCCCTATTTACTTGCCGCTTGCATGTTGTTGTTGTTGTTTGACCTCTTACTTAGAAGAATATATATATATATATATATATATATATATAGATTGTTTCACTATGGTGCCTATCATGCATTGTATTCATAGACGTAAATAAATATAGACTGGCCGATAAAAAAGTTTTATGAAACGAAAATTTTTGACTTGGAATTTAGTGTACTTTATTTATGTCTATGAATTTTGTTTAAACTCTTAGACTGATGATCATGCAATTTTTCAAATGTTCAGAATTCAGAAATCCAAATACAATAGATATACATGTTTTCAAGTACCATGTACTTGCTTCCATTTCCCAGTCTATATTTATTTATGTCTATGATTGTATTTAAATCTATAGGTATAGCAGGACACCAAGATAATTTTTCTCAATTTTGTATTCTCATTTTCCCATCATATTTTACTTAATGCTATGTTATCTATTTACCTTTATTGATATTTATAATAATTCTTCCAATATACATTTCTTGCCTTCAAGTGCCTTAACAAGCCATATACCTATGGTTAATGTTTAACACAGCATTTTAAATATCGGCAGAAAGTGGAAAAGAAAGTTGTACATTGCTCAACTTCAAATTGACGAAATCTTTGTTGTAGTATTATGTGTGTGTCTGGTTCTATGCAAAAAAATCAAACAATTTTTATTGAGATTGAAAAATCTTAATTTTTCCTTTTTTACTTCCGTTCATTACCTGTCATGTTCTTCATGGTTTCAAACAGTTGGAAACAAACTGGTATCTGGACAGGTGACCGGTCACTTCATCCCCGGTCACTTCATCCCCGGTCACTTCATCCCCGGTCATTCCATCCCCGGTCACTTCATCCCCGGTCACTTCATCCCCGGTCATTTCATCCCCTGGTCACTTCATCCCCTGGTCACTTCTCCCCCGGTCATATCATCCCCTGGTCACTTAATCCCCCGGTCATTTCATCCCCTGATACTTTCATCATGTGATCATTTTATCAAACAAATTATTATTTAAAAATCATTAAATGAGCAATATTTGATGTATTCATTTTTTATTTAAATGACAAAATTGTAACTAGAAATAAATTAACATTAAATGTCATTAAAAACTAGAAAAAAGGAACGATGTCTAAATATAGATCTAATGTAAAAAAAAAAAGTGTTTTTGTGTTCATCTAAATCAGTAAGATAGTAAGGCTATCGATTGTAAGTACAGAAACCGATCCATCGATTCATATTGATGAACAATGTTTGTTATTTTCTTTGCCAGTCTTATAACACAATTTGGAACTTTAATGTTTAAAAGGATATCAAGCAAAACTTATACAGGCGACATGATATCCCGAGGATGGGTGAAGTCCGCCTTTATTAGAAAAAATAAAACCATATTTCAAGGCTATAAATGACTCGCCCATTTTTAAGAAAGAGCGATTGAAAAATAAAATAATAAAGTGAAACATGGTTGTACTTACACTACACCTTGGTCTTTGATGGCAAGTTATTAGCGGCACGGTCATAATTATTGTAATCGCATTTCTCTCTCAAAAAATGTCCCCTACTTGCACCACACCTTGGCCTTTGTTGATAAGTTATCAGCAGCGCGGTAATAGTTATTCTAATCGCACTTCTATCTCACAAAAGATTCCCACTACTTGCTCCACACCTTGGCCCTTGATGATAAGTTACCATCCGCATGGTCATATATATTCCAATTACACTTGTATCTCTCAAAAGATTCCCACTACTTTCACCGCTATAGCTAATTACACATCCAGATTTACCATATAATATAAGATTTCACATTAAGAATACAAAGTGAAAGAGGAAACACCATAAACGCATTAGTAACATGTCATAAAATGTCAAAAAGCATTCTACATAATCATATTTATATATAAAATATTTAATTGGGGATGAAATGACCGGGGGATGAAGTGACCGGGGGATGAAGTGACCAGGGGATGAAGTGACCAGGGGATGAAATGACCGGGGATGAAGTGACCGGGGATGAAATGACCGGGGATGAAGTGACAGGGGATGAAGTGACCGGGAACCATCTGGACAAAGGCTCAAAAGATTTTCCTAGAACTTTGACAGTTTATGCAATTAAAAAAATATAAACACTACTTTGTGAATGTTATATCTTTTTCAAAATTATTATTATGGCCACCGTCAGTCGCGAAGCGACTATGAATCATCTCATGGAAATAAGATGAATGCCTGGGCATAAGCTGTGGTCGGACCGATGTCGCCCACACATCAGTTCCCCCCTCTCCACGCAACTGATGTATCCAAAGGAACGGCAGTACCGATACAGTTTGGGGTCAGCAGCGTCGCAGGTTCTGCCAGAGTGTAGCACTGGGTGCTGCAAACTGCCATAGAGTCGCGAGCTCCTGATTTTTCCTCAGGGTTAACTCCCGAAGCCTTTCCCTTGATTGGGTATGGCTGCAAGGCAGCAGAGGTTTGAATTCAGAGTTGTCCTTCTCCGAGGTGGGTACAAACATTTAAAATCAAATTTTGCTTCTGTAGAGGTTCTGGCCTCCCTTGTATGAATAGAAGAAATTGATTATGCAAGTCTCACTGGGAAGACTACTTGCGATATTCAAGCATTACAAGAAATTGAATAAAAAAACAATAGACCACGTACAGATCCAAAAAATTGTGTTTCTTAAAAATGTTATATTACTAAATGCATGCATATAGATGTTAATTAACAACGACTATGAATATATACAGATAGTTTATATATTTGAATAAATCTTTTTCAGATTTTTACACTGCCAATAAATATAGGAGATTTACATACATTTGCATTTTAGTTGTCAGTTTGGTATTTTCCATAACATTAATAGGCAATTTCGCAATTGCTGCCAACGTTTTCCAGTTTATATCGTCAGATAAACATCTAGATTTAAGCAGCTGGCAATAGTTTATTCCAGGTTGGTCAATTCCTGCACCACTATTAGGGTATGATTTCCAATAAATTTTACCAATATTTCTGAGATGTCTTGTGACAGAACTTCAGTATTCATTCGACTTAGTGTAAATCTGAGCTCTTGAAATGCAGCTGCCAGAGCAATTACTTGCCTTTATTCTCCTTCTTGCGATATTGGGAGTTGGGTGACGCATTGTTGGCGAACGTCAGTTTCAGGATAAGCCGTCTCTCCGTTATGGCTTTGATTGGAGCCAGGTTAAAAAGCCTGCCATCGGATGTACTGTGGATATATAATTACCCACTTTCAGTGATTTAAAGGCGCTGACGACCGATAAAAACAGGTTTCAAATATTGTTAGCTGCGTATACGAGACAATCGTGCTTTTAAATGTATC
>JADKLZ010023004.1:36639-65533 GCA_021533235.1 Biomphalaria straminea | reverse complement strand
GATAGATAGATAGATAGATAGATAGATAGATAGATAGATAGATAGATAGATAGATAGATAGATAGATAGATAGATAGATAGATAGATGTGTATCTAAGGCCCTCTGAGAGAATGAGAAGAGGATAAGTGTATGCTAATAAAAATGATATTTTAAAAGTTATTGAAGTAGAAATTGTAAATCTTTCTGTCCCTTAAGACTTCAATTACCTGTTTACATATTTACATAAGAATTATTTAAAATTTAACTCACCCTGATAGGTCTGATGTATCGTATTAAACATACAACAATAAATAAACAAATATGAATTGATTTCCATCTAATTTAATTTAGTAAACAATTGATTAACATTACTAATGTAAATTTCACTTAACAATTTTTAACTAGACTGATATATTTTGTTATGTTTACACGGAAGCTAAACCCGGGGTCTACTTACGATTTGTATATTGTATATGTTTTTAGTAGTGACTAATTGAGTACATGCGTCAGTAGTCAAATTGTTCATTATACAAAAATTAGTTTACAAAGAAGGCTTACATTATTTAACAACAATAGCATCATTGATAGCGTAGCTAGGTTCAAGAAGTCATGTGATACAGCATTCAACTGACACATTTAATTACGCAGTTATATGTACGTTATCCTTTTAGTATTCTTATTATACAAAGCTGATATTATCTCTGTCTGTCTGTCTGTCTGTCTGTCTGGTAAAAAGTGTGTACATGTTATTTCTCCCACGCCTATTCAGAGATCAATTTCAAACTTTGCACACTTATTAATTGTCATAGACAAGACATAAATCAATTAAGAAAACAACAATCAAGGTCCATTAATTACTAATAATTAATTATTTTGTTTAATAATATCAAGGGAAATTAATACTACAGTATATAAAAATACGGCTAAAGATAAATTGGGTTTTCGTCCACGTAGATATTTAAACATGTTATGTCTCCCATACTCATTATGGGATCAATTTAAAACTGTATAATTATTTATTGAGCGGAACAAAACATGAATCAATTACAAAATTAACCGATCAGTCAATTATCTAATGGAGTTAAATTATTTTATTTGATGTAGAGTAATGGAAATTACTTTATTATAATTGAGAGATATAGTTCTAAACCCAGAATTCTTTTTCTTGGGTAAGCTTTGTTTTTTTTTAAAGAATTTTTATATTTTGTTTGTCGGCCATTAAAATTATTGGATATTTATATGTCTGAAGATAAGGCTAGTACAATGTACTATGCCAATGTTTCCCAAACTTTTCATCTATGTGTACCCCTTTTTAGATAACCCTAACACTACCCTAACCCTAAATAACCCAGCTACACTTTCATTTATGAACAGAACATAATAAATGATAATTTAAATAAAATCAGCCAGTTGCGTAGCTAGGGTGGAGAGACTGGGGTATTTGAAAATTCCCCAAAAAAGTTTATATATATATATATATATATATATATATATATTAAAAATTAAATATTAAGAAAAATGCAGGGGACCCCAAAAGAGGTCAAGCTCCCCCCTGCCTAAAAAAGATGGAAAATCCTAAGCTACGCCCCTGAAATCAACATAGTTATTGAGGTACAACGCGTACCCCCTTCAAAGTCTTTCTGTACCCCAACGAATAAATGGTAGCACTCGTTCTTTACAATTCATTTTCAGGGTCTTCCATATTAACTGCTTTTTAAAATATAGTCCAGCGTAATACTTGTTTGTGACGTCTGACTGACATATATTACAATTATTTATGACATATTTGTGGTGGCTACGTTACGTGAAATGTATTTATATGTATTTATTACTTTAATTTTGTGGATGAATTTGTGAACAACTACAAGTAGATTTTATTAACCAAGATGTAACAGTTTATATCCTTTACATTTGTTTCGTGTTCGAGTTTTGAATTATTAAACTCTAGAGAATTATATCCAGAAATGCACATTTCATTATGAATTGAAAGTGGCTCAACTATATTAACAGCATTTCCAAATCCACACTTGCAAGATGACTGTGGAGCAGCTACAACACAATCATTATAATCAACCTTCAAATTTCAGGAACAAATTACAGTGTAAATGTTTATTTAAAATGTCTTATTGTTAAATACACTTATTTCAAAGAATTTTTTTTTTAAATACTTCAAACGATAAGGAGCATGAAACAACAAAGAAATGAAACAAACCAAAACTAAATGTGTTGAAATTATTTTTGTTTTCATTTTATTAAAAAAAAATCTAATTAGAATAATACTCATTGTTTTGATATTTGAAAAAAAAAAAAGGTTAGAACAATCACTTGAATACAATAAGGCATCTAATGTGATGAAAGTAAATACATCATGAAACCAGAATTAAAAATTTGCAGAAGCGATATCTCGACATCAACTTAAAAGAAAGGAAAATTCATCCATAAATTAAATATAGTTCATATTCTAAAAATTAATAAAAGTATATATAAAAAGTATAAGCGATTTATTGACACATCAAACTACACATTGCAGAAAATGCACAAAGTATTTAATTTTTACATTGTAACTTTAATACAAATTGCACAAAAAAAGATAACTACTCCCTATTAATGACTGAATTTATTCGTGATAGTTAAGTGACTGTTCAACACTGATCTAGGATAACCGTTTTCAAGCTCTAATGGTACAAGGAAAGAAGAATAACTTGTACGAACTAGTCTTATCTGACTTAGCATGTGGAAAAATAAATTCTAAAATGTGGTTATGTAAAAAAAAAAAAAAACTTACACACACATATCCAAACACACACACACAAATAAGCATGTTTACATTCCGTTTTCATATGTAAAGATAAAATCCGTTAAAATTACTTATTTGTTTCTTAATGATATCTATACATATGCATCAACTGGCAGAAATTAAATTGTAAACAAACACACACACAAAAGTATTTCAATAAGGCGTTAGCGCTACAGTACGTAACCCTTGAATGTGCAGATTATCTAGATATTGTGTAGTTGAACTAAAATTACCCGTTTTGTTGGAGCTCACACTTGATCTAGGTAGTGTGCATGTCAACGGCTTCCGTGCAGTTAAAGTTAAAAGTTTAGGATAGTTAAGGGGTAGGGATTACGATAAGTGTTAGGTGTTAGGGTTATGGGCAGGGTTAAGAATCGGGGTTAGGTTTAGGAGAAGAGATTAGGATTTGTGTTACATTTAGGAGTCTGATGAAGAGTTTGGGTTACCTAGGTAATTCGCGCATAAAACTTTATTTTTGTTACTTTAATGAATGCCTTATTGGTAATGTGTAATTTTTTTTAGAAAATGTGAAAATAATTAATCACCTTTTTTGCACATTAACTGATTACTCCAGCTATTCTACACAATAGCTTAGATAAACTGCGCATTAACGATTTTTTTCATAGGAACTGTTACAAATATACTACTACTACTACTACTAATAATAATAATAATAATGAATGATGATAATAATAATAGTAAAATAAAAACAAAGGAATGACAATGTAATGATTAAGTACTCGTTCTTTTCTAACATAATTATAAAATGATAATAATAATAATCTCTTCTTTGTGTTTGAAGGTTAGAATAATCTCATTTCAAATAATTGATAATGTCCGGAAATTTCCAGGACTTTTTCGACCGGCGGCATAACATTTAATAACATTTCAGGATATTTCCAAGAGGCTCCTGGTAAATCAAGAGGCCGCGGGAAATCTGTTATATGTTATAAAATGGTTCCATTTAATAATTTATACAACTAAAATTTAGCACGGGTCCAAAGAAAGTGCGGGACCCACTGTGGTCGCATATGTTGCAGTGCCTAAGGCCTGCCCTGCAAAATAGCGGCGTATGCTATGCCGCCGGTCGACTAGTTTCAAATAATTACGATGATATTGTCAAGTCTGATCTTCTCCTTGTAAAGCAATGCATTCCGTTTGATTTACCTTCAATTTAATGGCAAACGAATGCCACTTTATTTTTGGGAAGGGGGGATAGGACAGTTATATATAAAGTTATATACTAACACTATATATATACGATCTTTCATTGCAGTGCTTTCTTTATAGACGTTTGTATAAAGAAAGAAATATTTTCTAAATTGTTTTTTTACAATATGACTTCGTCATCCATTGAAAGGATATGGATGGATTGCATTTTATAGCAAATGTAGATTGCGTAACTATCGCAAATGAGGCCATTGATGTAAAATGATCAGAAACATGCAAATATAAATTAGCGATTATGGCCAAACGGGGTCGTACTGTAGAAAATATAGGTTTATATTTTAAGTGGGATCCGTTAAGGTAAAATTTGCTTATTACAAGAATGTAATTAAAATGTACAATTTAAAACTGTTTAAGTAATTTTTTTTTCTTTAAATGTGGATTTTTATAAATTTTGTAGAGTGTATTTACAGTAATACTGTTACTTATTTGAAACTAGACACACACATATATATTGGATTTTCATCCTATTTTACAGTATTTGCATAAACCAGCTCATCAAGGTTATGATATTCATTCCCATCCTTGGTATTAATGTTGTTATCTCCCTTGTCCTGGACAGAGTTCTCTTGCTTGATGTCCAGTGTTTGATAACGTGACCTGTCCATGTTGGTGTACTGGGTGCTAGTCTCTATGTGTCTTCCAACTGTTTGATACAAGGTTCTGTATTGTTCCTGTAGAGAGACAAACATGATAACTAAAGAACAACTCTGGACTTTACTAGCTAACAAGTGCTAATATCAGGGTCGGCCTTCGATAATTGGAGGCCTTAGTCAAATTTATTGTGGTGGCCACAAGTAAAAAGAAATAAAAAAAGAAAAAAAAAGCGAAATAATAAAACTACGCATTTACTTAACATTTCCCCGTCTATATCTAAATCGACAAATAAATGAACTTCAAATATCGCAATTTTCAGATCTATTAATATTAAACAATTATGCTAAGGACACCAAATTACTACACATCATATAAGCTTCTCGCTATCCCCGTTTTACTTCATAGACGGAAAAAGAAGTTAACAATTTTTGTAATATACATTTTTTTTTTCATTTAAAAAGTAAGGTTCCCCTTTAAGACCCTGCGGTTTACAGGGTAGATGATGTTACCTCATCTGTTTCTTTGGACAACGGTTAACTGGCAGGGTGTCATGTTGCCAGCTATGACTTTACCAACGAAAGTCAAGTACCCAGGCATCACTGACATTCGAACAAGGAGTCCCAAGATAAACGCTTATCCACTCAGGAACATCTCCCCCATAACCCACAATGAAACATATAGATGTGAGTTTTTAACTCTATTCATGAATAATTAACAAGCATATGTGCTACCATTATTCAAACATTGGTTTGTGTTCCTCATTTATGGTTATCACTTATACACTCTTGTATTGCCATTGACTCATCTGTGTTCGAAATTTGACTTTGTCCACGCTTAATATGTTCAACACAAAATGAGGAACATGAAAGATAATAATGTATTTAATATAAATCATCATAGAGTAGTACTTAATATAATAGACATATTAAATAGTAGTGACTGGCGAGTTGATTAGTAATACAATTATCCTATAGGATAATTTGTCTTTCAGCACACACACACACACACAAATGTAAATTGTATGTAATTTTCTTGTTTCTGCAGACGCCCTACGATCGTCTCGTTCACTACTTGGGGTTTGCGGACAAAAGTTTGAGAACATCTGCACTACTATGATCGAGAGCTGATTTCTTCTTCTTCTTCTTCTTCGTTCTCATTGTTATGTTGGAGGGTTCAGATCACTACACCAATATCTGAGATGAACTGCGCAGTGGTTTCCAAGTCAGGGAGCTCTCCATATAGTTTTCTTTCTATTGGGGTGTTTTGTGGCCAGTGTCTTAGTCGGGCCTCTTGGTAAAGAGCGCAGTCTTGGAGGACGTGGTCTGCATTCTCTGATGACACTCCACATGGGCAGATATCACTGGTTCCAATTTTGAGCTTCCGGTACATGTGTTGTCGCATTCTGTTGTGTCCGGTCCTGAGTCGAAAGATTACACGAGCTGATTTAATTTTTGACATTTTTTCTCTACTTTTGATACTTTTGCACAGTTGGGGCACCACATATCACCTGTTAATCGTTTGATTTCATTATCTCTGTATTTTTCATACAAAAAAAAAGTATTTTTCATTGACAGGTCTGTCCGTGCTTGAGTTTGTCTTCCATTGCTTTCTTTATCCTGTTACTGTTCCCTGTAGAAATGTCTTAGCGAGCCCTTTTGGATGTCAATATATGATCATGATAGTATAATCTTAGTTTGCGTAAAGATGGATACATATTGCATGAATGCGCCTTTTGATATGTAACTGCTCACAACAGAGGACCTCCAAAACAGGTGATTGTGAATATTTATACCGAATGAAAAATAGATAATTTGAATGGCAAGTCAAAACAAACAAACACTTACAAAATTTGATACAATTCTGGGTTCCAGTGACCTGATGGTGCCCACTACCAGAGGAATGGACAGGTAGGATTCATTGTCTAATCTGTCTAACAGGAGCGACAGAACTGCCATAAAGCCACTCCATGTAACACCATTTCTTGAAAACAAAAATTTAAATTAGTTATGTATCTAAATAATATCCTGTTATACATCATTGAAATCTTATGCTTAAAATGAAATACTAAAAAATAAAACTCAATTGTTATAATATAATATCGTGATGGAACATTGGCTAGAACGGTACACATACTATACCCTAAAATTAATATTAGATTTAAAAAGTTCCCCTTTCAGACCTTATGATCTATATGGCAGATGATGTAAAGGTCATCTGATTCTGTGGCTCACGGTTAACAAAGGTGTCCTGTGGCCAGCTTAACGATCAACCGCCTTTACTTTTCACCAACTAATGTCAGGTACCCATTACAGCTGGGTGGACTTAAAGGCGCCCAAGGATCCCGAAATAAATATCCCAGTCTTCACCAGGATTCGAACCCAGGACCCCCAGTTCAGAAGCCAGGCGCCTTACCGCTCAGCCATTGCGCCTCCAATATTAGATTACTAACAGAAATATCTTATAGACAGTAGCAATATCCGTCCTATTATACTATTACTTTTAATTGATAAAACTATTGGTCATTAATAGAACAAGCAACAGACATTCATACTTGCACATGAAAATAACTTTTCCGAAGGTCTTTGATTGGCACTCTCTGCATTTCTTGATGATCTTCAACAGATTCTTAGAATCCATAACACAAGGGACGCAACTCAAGTGTGTGATCGCATCAGTCTCATCTCTCTATGCAACACAAGCAAAACATAAAGACAAATTATTAAAGTTTTAAACAGCAAAAGAGAGTAATGGTTTATTTTTTTTTATTAAAAAACAAACAAACTCAAAATGATTATTATTATTAATTTACTATTAGATACTTGTAAAGAAATTTAGGAGCTAAAATAAAAAAAAAAAGGATTAACTTTAAAAAAAATAAAAAATAAAAATGTCGCACAGAAAATAAAACACAATCATAAATCTACATCTCTCAATTAAGGTGGAGTATTTATTTATTACGCACATAATGGTAGACATATTTGCAAATAGTTAGATTTACAACTGATTAGTTATATTTATTAATAGACTTATGTTTTGCTATGTAGAATATGTAAAAATGCAATATCATAACTTGATCTGAGAATACTGTGCATAATTATGTAAGAGAAGATCACAACTCTTATTGTCTACCAAACATATGAATACTGAAGGATAAATTTCCTTTGTTGGTATCCAATAAAATATTAGTCACTAATTAATTGACTACTTGTTTATTATTATTATTATTATTGTTTCATGAATAATGAATATTTGTACAAATTTTCAAATTGGTCCGCGAATGGGTGTTGTAGAAATAACATGTTCGATATTTTGAATAGAAAATGAAATGATGAAAGCATTGTAAAAATGGAATATCGGATAATACATACATCAACCGTCGATGTTTTAGTCACTTTCGGAGTCTGAATGGTCAGTCTTCTCTCCTCCCACAGTTTGTTTTTGTTGAAATAGATGGACTTCAGCTCGTAAGGGGAGTGAACTGGCTGGTCATCCTTCATATTTGGCAGATAATTCAATGTATCCTAAGTATCAATAATAAAACAGTTAAAACAAAAAAGTTGCACTTAGACAACTGAACCGTGACCAATCGTCATAGAAGGTCGAACACTGACCTGCGACGAACATACCTGTAGTCAGTTTAGACCAATAGCTCGTTACCTCGTCACAGGTCTGACGTAGTGACGATAGCGATTGGTCTCGACTGAATTACATATCATCAAATATTTGATGTGTCGAATACGTAGTTATAGGCTCCTTTCTTCGCGTAGCGTCTATGGGTAATCTCAATAAAAATGAGATGAATGCCTGGCCAAAAGCTGTGGCCGGAACGATAAGGTCCACGCATCAGTTTCCTCCCCTCTCTAGGCAACTTGTGTATTCAAAGAAGCGGCAAGAGCGGATACAGTTTGGATTCAGCTAAGTTGTGATTTATAAAATACCTTATTCGGAAAAATGTTAACTGAAATATATCTGATAATACTGAGGTTAATATAACGAATGTTAAATAAACACCGTAATTATGATAAGTCAGAAAAAATGAGTTGGGTATGTTTCTATCTGTAAATAAAATGGAAATATATTGTAAAGAAAGAAAATATTAAATTAGAAATAATAAAGCCATTAAAAGTTTAAATGAAATTTAATGCATGAAATATTTGGAGTCTATAAGTTGTATACTTGGAGGCGCGGTGGTTGAGCGTTAATTAGGTCCCAGGTTCGAATCCTGGTAAAAACTGGGCTTTTTTTATTTTGGGATGTTTGGGCCCTTCTGAGTCCCCCCAGCTCTAACGGCTACTTAACATTGGTTGGAACAAAATAAAAGCGGTTGGTCGTTGTGCGGCCTGCGTGAAACCCTCTTTAACAGTGGGACACAAAATCAGATGACCATTACCTGTCCTATAGATCACAAATTCCAATAGGAAAACTTACTTACTAAGACATATTTATAGTATTCGAGACTTTTTGTAATATGAAACAGTTAAGGTAGATTTTTAAAAAAATAAGCATAATAAAATAGTCTAGAAATAAGAAACATTTTATTCCTATAACAAAGTTAACTATGTAAAACAGTGCAGCCAAATTAATTATTTTTTTTTTTTATGGAACATATTAGCTCTTGAAACATTTTAACATTATGGAACAGTTTAGCCTTGCAAAAAAAAAGTTTAGCTTTATGAATAGTTTAATTTTACGAAATATGTTATCTCAATGTTTTGCTCAATAAAACTGTTTAACTTTATGGGAAATTTTAACTTCAATGAAAATTTTAACTACATGAAACACTTCAGCTTTACGCTACAGTTTAACTTTACAGAACAGTTTAGCTTTATGGAACTTGTTAACTTAATGAAAAAAAAATTAGCTATATGTAATAGTTTTACTTTACACAAAAAAAAGTGTGTTATGAACAGTTTAACTTTATGGAGCAGTTTAGCTTTACTTACAGTGTCTTCATGAATGGCCACAATAAGTGAAATGTTGTACGTCGCCACAAGCTTCCAGAATTCTTTAGCTTCATTCGACGTAGTTGGCAGTTTCGCTAAAATGTACTGAACTTTTTCTTTGTAGCCCTATAAGAAATATACAAGGGATGTCAAAGGCGATACTAACATGTCATAAATAGTAAAACTGACTAAATAGAAGGCACTTTAAAAACTATCAACATTTTTGGCTTACTCTTTTTGCACTCTGGTTTCACAGTGGATTTATGTAAATTATTCGGAGCCTTTAAGTACGTTTGTATAATTGGAATGTACAACCAAACGGCTTTTTTTTTTGTTTTAAATTATTAAACTTGATATTTTGAATAGATCGCCAGCCAAATCTTCATTATAACATGTCGATAAATGTGTATACAGGAATTTTTTCAAATTTTAGTTCAAAAGTTCATCTCGTGCACGGGTTGGATAACCCACTATGCGAAGCATTAGCGTTGCTATTATATTTAGTTGTTATAATCTGGCCGTTCAATATTACCATGGAATACAACCGAAAACTTTACCATATTAAATGAATTTATAATTTAATTTCCGACAAAATAGATTCTTTCAGGGCAACTTTTATCAAAGAACTCGAGACTCTGAACATATAATATATAGAATTGTAAATTTTAATTCCAATTTAGATATATCCTACTTTTATTCAACATTCTTAGCACTAATTAGAAACCCTTTATTTATTTGATAAGGCTTTTAGTATGCTATCGAAAATTTTTAGCTACGCAGCTACAAATGACATGAACGTAACAAATAATAGTAGTGTACATATATTAAGTTGCTTAACATTAGTCAAATCACTCACGGGCAGATAGACAAGATGAGATTTTTCTTTGTCCTTGTCAACATTTCCTGTAGAGAGACATTTGTACAAATATGAAAATCGCCAAAAATTGTGTCGCAAAAAAAAATAAAAAAATGCAACGATATAAATGCTTGATATAAAAAAAAAAACTAGTTATCAGACAAATTATTTATTCCATTGGAAAACAGAAAAAAGTGACATTTAAAATGCTTGACATTAACAATGCTTTACATATACATAAACTATAGTTTTTGGTTAATTTTCGGTCTCATAAACAATTGCATCTCCATACAACTTCTTACACAATATGTCGAAAAAGAGCATTACATACCATTGAACCCCACTCCCCCAAAAAAAAAAAAAAAAAAATAGAATTTCCGAGGAAAGCCATGAAATTAAATCTAAAAGCAATATAAAAAAATACAAGTATTAACTCTTTGACCTCGCAACGACGCTCCCATCGTTGATTCTATCCAAATATAAAGCTATAAATTCAGTCTAAACGTAGAACGGTATCAAAGAGTTAAAAAGGGGACTTTTTAAAATACTTTGACTTACCCAAATCTGAATTTTGATAAACATTGTCATCTGTTTCATCTTTGTCATCGTCGTTAATTTGATGATCAAATATCTCGCAGAGACCCTTAGAGCAACAAACAATGAGAAATAATTTCTAGTCCGTCATAAGTGAATAATGGAAATTTTTTTTGGTTCTAGTAGTTGTTTTTTATAATTGAGAGGTGGGGTAAATACCTGATCTTTGTACTTAAAGATTGTTCCAATTAGAAATGGACATATTTATTTTTAAATATATACAAAATTAATAGGGGGATACTTGTGAATTTTTGTTTTTCTAATATGAATCATCATCAAACTCCATCTGAGTAAGGGCTTGAAAGATTTAAATCTTCTCTTCCAAAAGCCCTGATATGAATAGAAAATTATGTTACAAACCTATTTCCCCCCTCCCTTTCACTAACCATTTCTTTCACGCGTGAAGTAGGCTGATTTTCTGTTTATGCTTGAGGTATAAAATGACTTTGGGAGTGTGTTAGTGTGTTTAGGACATTTACTTCTAAACTTACCATTAACTATACAATACTTATTTGATTTTTTTTTAATAAATAAAAAACACATATAATATAGCCTATTATAGTAATAATAAAGCTATATCAATATCAAATGACAAGAGAAAGATCTATTTACACATTCTAATCTAATCACTAACCTTAAATTCTGATTCTAATTTTGTTTTTCCTAAATGATTTTGTTCTAACAGTTTCAGCCTGTCATTGAAGTCATGGATGGTGAGGGTGGTTCTCATGCAGACGATGGCGACCTGGGCGGCTTCGTGAAGAAACATGTACTGGGACTATGGAGAGAACAGACACAACAAGTAAGTAATACACATCTTTTCATTCTATCTATGTTTAATTAACTACTTTGATAAAACATTTCAAACTCAATACATTGTAATGAAACTAATATAGTTAGATAGATCTTTTTAAACTGAGTTTATGGATACCTCATATATGTTTATAGGTTAATTAGAACAGAAGTTCTAGCAAATGTAGTGTCGAAAATTTTGCCTATATTTTAAAAGAAAATAATTATATTAACACCTCTCATGGGCGTGGTCATCAAGCGAGACGACCGCAACAAAAAGGCGACGTGAGGCGTGACCAATCATCATAAAAAGCCTGAACCCTGACCCTTGACCTGGCAATCGATGGGGACAAATAGGTGGAGACTAATAGCCTGTCTGAAGTACATGTTGCGAAGTCGCAGGTCATGTGTTCAAGCCTACTGCTACGATTGGTAACGCTTTACGTCGGAAGGAGTAAGGGACAGCCCACTGGTCAATTTAAGCTCGGAAATTATCTAACACGTTTGATTCGCTAGTTATAAAAAAAAAAAAGGGTAAGTCTTTAGTGCTGACCTTTTTGGGCGTGGCTTAGACTGTTGAAGGCTTAAAATGAATTTAGTACAGTGATTTTTTTCGTTATATGTTAATGAAAAATATTTATTTCAATTAAATAAATACATAGAATTTCGTAAAATTAGCAATTAAAGAGCCTAGTAGGTCTGCCATAATGAAAAGTTGAACAAAAAAAAAAACATTAATTAAATAAAAGACAATTATTTCTTTACATAACTTATAAAGCGATTGTTTTTTTTTTTTTTTTTTTTTAATAATTAATTAATGATAGGTTAAGAAACAATAGATACTCCATTCAGGATATTCGATCTAAACCTAATTATCTGGTCAAATGTACATTATTTATTTTTTATTTAAACATTTATATTAATGATCCAATAAAAGTTTTCCCAATGTGGCCGATGAGGTAGTAATTCTGTTCTCAGCTATATTTATAAACAAATCAATTTCTAGGAAACTTGTTAGAGTCGTTTTTGAGAATCATATCCAGGTTCTACCATACGCCTTCCATGAAGTTATTTATATAGAAGTATTGGTCACATCAAACCCTAGTAGGCTGCTGAATTATACGACCCCAAGAATACTAAGTCTCAAACTTGTAATAGGGTATGCTTTCTTTTAAAGCATTGACGTCAAAGTACAGACCATGTGATTGTCAAAAGTGTTTAGCTGATGGCTTTTTGAGCTCAAGGCTTGTAAGCCTGCTTGAACAAACCATTCCGTCTGGATTCAGGTCAATGCCTAGATAAAGCATTGCTATTACCGATTTATCTGGCACTCCGGGCTCATGGACTAGAGTGCATGGCGAAGGCTGAGTACACCGGGAACCTCCGCCATTCTCCTATGTTGTACCAAGCTAACCGTGCAGGTCTCGCCATTCGTGTAACGGTCCCTACATGAACGGCGCATGGATTATCGACTGGGGCGTGGAAGCTCTCTTTCAACCCCGCACCGTGCAAATGGGAAAAATCTCGCATCCCCTGGAACACTCCCACAGGATTTTTTTTTTTTTTTTTTTTTTGCTATTCATTTAGCCTAATCACTTCCTTAAAATTTGAGGATCGTTTCCACTCGAGTGCCACGTTGAGGCAAAAAAGCTTACCCGGTTAATGTACAGACCTCCAATCTAATCCGACCCGTGTCGCAGCGTTGTCCAGGCCTCGACTTTTCTGTCCTCGATGCCGTCTGGAGTAGATAGTTTCATTTGATCTGATGTTGTGATTTTTATAGTGATGTTACCCGTAACACATCTATCAGCTATTTCTTTGGCACCCAGGCCGAAACTATGATTGTCATTCTTCATCCTCCCTTTAGTCTGTTGAACCGTTGGGGCACCACACAAGATCCGTCGAAAATCTTTCTTCATTCCTCCCTGACCCTTGCCTTGGATAGAATTGCATTCAATGAAAGTTCTGCCCATTTTTTTTCAAGCTTTCTCTGTAGGCTTCTACTTCATTTTGATGGAACTGTTTCCTATAGGAATGTCTTTGAGAGCCATGTGGATCTTGTAATATGGCCATATAATTAGTTGGCGTTTTTTCTTTTTTGTCAGTGGTTAGTAGGTCATCGTAGGGTCAAATAACTTTATTAATCTTGTTTATAATCATTAATGGTAATTACTGTTTGTCATATCATCATTTGATATTGTGACGTATTGGTTAAGAAACATTAATTGAGAAACTTTGAGTACAACAAATAATGGTGATGCACTAGAAAAACAAGAGTTTACAATTGAATTGTGGGATATTGGACACTTAATTAGGGCACACCACATGGGTAAGAAGTGAGTTGGCCAGGAGAAAAATGTGTTAGGTCTGTAGCATAAAAAAAACTTTTTCTAATTGTGTATTTAAGATCTTCTTTGGATTACATATGACTTATGAGAACTTGATTTCGTGGATTATATTCAATTTATTGATGGCCTAAGTCGCCAATTTTATGTAAATCTTATTTATAAAAAACGTCTGCTACTCAGAGACATTGTTTTTAATTAACTTAAAAGAGATATTTGTTGTAATGCACTAAATGCGAGTCAAAAAGTAGAGTAGTACACCAACTCAAGTGAATCGAGACATCTTCAATTATACTAATATCCACTATCAAAAGTCGCATAAAATAGTTTACACTGTTTTATAGTAACCTAAACTATGATACAGGAGCTTTTCTTGAAGATATTTATACTGAACAAGGGGCTGAAGTTTATTAATGATGTAAATAATAAAAAAGCTATACCAAAGATAAAATTGTTATAATTGTAATAGTCAACTTCACGTACATGTGTTTGAACCATGAAGATCCTGTCTTCTCTTAATTTGGAAACAGTTTTGAAAAAATCTACAACTCCTGTCTCCTCTGCCTGTCTCATGATGTTGTACAGAGCTATGAATGTACCAGTTCTACCAACACCAGCGCTAAAAAGATTATAGAAAATTAACATCTTTAGCAAATTTCTAAACTTTATAATAATTTTTTTTTAAGAGTCGCAATTTAATTCAATATTTCATTTAATTAATTTCAGTCATTGGCGATATTCACACAATGAAATCCTTTCAAAAGTATAAATTATGACTATACCGTCATACAGTGAGGTCATTGGGGTTCTTTCAAAAAATTCTTTCTGCCAAGAAGATCATTAGGGGGGACAAAAAGAGAGACCGACAAAAGAAGAATTACATCAAGAAATAGTCGGGCTTGTCAATAGAGAGAATGTAGAGTGACAGTCGATGTGCAGTGCTGCCCCAGTGGTCAGACTAAAGTAAAGAAGAACGCGATAAAAGATAAATGCGTACCTGTGGACTATAATAGCTACCTACAGGGAACTACGATAGGTACCTACAGTAGACAACGATACCTACCTACAGTGGTCTACGATACCTACCTTCAGTGAACTACGATTGCTACCTACAGTGGACTACGATACCTACCTACAGTGGTCTACGATACCTACCAACAATGGATTACGATATCTACCTACAGTGGACTACGATACCTACCTACGTTGTACTATGATACTTACCTACAGTGGACTACGATTGGCTTGTTAGTCTTAATAAAGTTCACATGGTTTTCCACATCCACTAAACTCCATTGTGTCGTGGGAACTCCTTTGTCCGGCCATGAAGTGAAATGAATCTGTGTTAGTGAATGAGTTGTTCCCCCTTTCTGAAAGATTAAAAAAAAACGAAATTGAGAAATTGACTTCTTTATTATTTCATTATTATATATTTCAAATTGAAATTCTCTTTTCTTAACGTATGTTCTCAATTATGGTTTATCTATGGACTTGAAATATGTAAATCCAGAAGTTGCCTGGTCGTGTCGTATGCGCGCCGGGCTGTCGTTCGGTTGTTTCGATGGTCCCGGGTTTATACCCTGCCCTTTGTCATCCACCGTCGTCTTTAGACTAGAAAGTAGATTTTTTTTTAACTCTGTAGAAACATCCAAAGCATGTAAAACAATTTATAAATAACTATTTTTTTTTTTCAATTTGAAGAAAGCTATCGGCTTTCTCTTTTGTAAGATTTTTTTATGTAACAGTTTGAAAAACCAAATATAGATCAAAGAGTTGTCTGTACATTACTTTTCCTAAACTGTCTTATACGTGGCCAAGATGGTAAAAGTATTCTTGAAGGTTGAAAACAGATGGGTAAGAAGAATCCTAGAAATAATGAGACTATATCAACAGTAGAGAAATCATTTCCTGAAAAGGGGTTCTCCCATTACATGAAATGGTGACCGAAAGTCGGTTGAGATTCGCGGGGTATTTAAGAAAGAAGAAATACGTTGACCAAAATGAGCCAAGAAAATAGGAAAGCGAAGACAAGGTCGACTAGGTCTAAAATTGCGTCGAACTTTCTTAGACGACCTCCATTCCAGCTTGAAAGATGCTGTGTGAAGCCGCCTATGACTGATCTTTGTTAAGGGAGACTTTCACCCTTTGCGAAGAAGAACCTAAGTAGATGATAATCTAAAATATATCTTTATTAAAGTGTGTCAAAGTAAAATACTTGACAGTACGCGAATAGTAGAAGTATACTTAAACAATGAAAGTAACATAAATACGTATCATATAGAATTCTAAAATCTATGCAAATAACATTATATCTGACCTTTGATAACTCCAGGTTTCTAATGGTATAGTCAGCGAACACTTGTGTTGAGCCCAACTTGACTTTGATTTGCCCCGCTTTCATTTTGTCCGATTCTGGCCAGTATCTTTCACATTTGATCTTTGATAATTAAAAAACAAAGGAACCAATACTGAATAATAAATAATAAATTCAATATTTATAGTCAATTTCCTATGATTAAATTTTTTTTGCAAATTCATTGATACAGGGACTACCATAAGCCTTTTTATAAAGCTGTCTGGTTAAAAGGTAAAAAAAAAAAGTGTCACCTTCAGACCTGGCAATCTATGGGGCAGATAATGTTTAGGTCATCTGTTTCTTTGCCCAGCGGTTAACGAGCAGGGTGTCATGTGGCAAGCACAACGACAAACCGCCTTTACTTTCCCCAAATAGTACCCTCTAGAGTTGGGTGGACTCAGGGGTGCCCTAAAAAATCACGAAATTCAAAATCCCAGTCTTCACCGGGATTTGAACCCAGGACCTCAGGCTCAGAAGCCAAGCGCTTAACAACTCGATCACCACGCCCCCTGTAAAAAGGTGAAATCCATTATTTCCAAAGAAATTGAAACTTTGCACAGTTTTTCATTGGCGAAGATAATACACAAAATCAATAACTAATTACGGTAATTAATTATTTCGTTTAATACTAAAGCGGCAAATTAATCTTTCAGTATTTACAGATATTGCTAGGTATGTAGGATTTCGTCCCCTTTCATTATTGTACACGCTAATTCTCCCATAGACATTCTTATTTAAATTTGAAACTTTCAACAATTATTTATAGTATTTAACACATTATAATTAAAAAAAAAAATGTTAAACAATTTTTTAAATTAATTGTTGGTATTTTTTGTATATTAAAAAATAAAATAACTACTACATTATTGAAGGATATAATGGTGACTGTAGAGTTTCTTCCCTTATATAAGGTTACTTAAATCCCTGCCTGAGTGTCTGTGTTTTTTTTTTTTTTTTTGCAAGTGTTGTTGAAAGGTTGAAATGCTTAAAGTCTAGGCATAAAGTTTTGTACATATAATGTAGCGTTTTTTAATTGAAAATCAGAGAGCGACTCGGGTGCTGACCCTTCGCGGCAGTTAAATGCCGTGGTCATTTTCTATCCATCCATCCATCCCAGTGGCGCTACAACCCTTGAAGGGCTCTGGCCTGCTTGCACACATTCTTCCATTCGGATCTCTCCAGGGCCTTTCGTCTCCACGCTCTAACCCCAAGCTGTTGTAGATCAGTTCCACATCATCAATCCAACGCATTCGGGGCCTGCCTTTGGGTCGCCTGCCTTTTGGTTTTTGACGGTATACAATCTTCGCTCCCCTGTTATCTGGCATCTGGTCATTTTCTATATATTTTTGTTATTTTGATTTTTTTTTTTTAATAAGCGTTCGGGTAATGCTTATTTACTAAGTAAACAAGTATTTTGATTCTCTGCGTGTGTGTGTGTGTCTGTGAGGTATGTGTGTGCGTTTCTCAATGTGTCTATGTTGAAATACCTGGTCAAGAGGCTAAGTACGCTTGAGCTTGGCTTGAATTTGGTTACCCATGAAAGGGGCTCGAGGTTTGAAACCCGACTCGAGCAAAGTTATGTTAAAGCTACACGGAAAACCTTCTCGCAGATAGCGCCTACCCCCACTAGTACAAAAACAACAAACGATTTGAACATAGCGCTCATAACATGATAGAACTTATTTAGATTAGTTTGTCATGTCATATGTGTGTGTTTGTAATGTTTTTACAGCGCCTTGAGCCTACATTTTTGTTTGTTAACAGCGCTTTATAAATAAAAGATAAAATAAATAAAAATAAAAGCACAAGATAGATCCACTTGGAGAGAGAGCATAAAGGAGGGGTCTTTGATTGCAGATGCCATACACAACAGAAGCAGATAGAAGGGTGAAAGTGCAACGGCGCCTGGTGACTACATATGCCCAACCTGCGATCGCAGCTGTGTATCTAGAGACGTAAAATGCCACAGATAAATAAAATTATTATTATTATTATTATTATTATGCTAAAAGTATGAAAGTAGCGCTATACACAAAAATACATACATAATGTATGTGCATGTCTTTGTCCCTATCCCTACCTTTGTGTCTTCCACCAGTTCCGTCAACATCACGACCACATCGACTTTTTGTTCCAGTAACATTCTGACGAAATCATTCAATGTCGCCTTCTGGGGACCTGAAAGTCGGAAGTTTGAATTCTTACATAAGTAATGAGTACGACAATTAAAATACATTCTCTTACAAAGGTCAAGAGAAACAAATTTAAAACCAAATATAAATTTGATGTATGTCTACTTTTGTAAAATGTGTGTTGAAAACCGCTTCTCGTTTATCGAGGAATATTGAGTTCGAATCCCAACTAGAGTTAAGCTATTTTCGATGTTAAGTTAAACGTTCCCCCTTCAGACACTGTGGTCTATAGGACAGATGATGTAAAGATCATCTGATTATGTGGCATACGGTTAACGAGGGTGTCATGTGGCCAGCACAACGACCAACCGCCTTTACTTTCCCCAACTAATTTTAGGTACCCATCAGAGCTGGGCGAACTCAGAGGCGCCCAAGGATCCCGAAATAAAAATACAGCCTTCAACGAAATTCGAATCCAGGACCCCAGATTCAGAAGCTAAGCGCTTTACCACTGAGCCACCGCGCCTCCTATTTTCGATGAGCTCTTAAAAAAAACGAAAACCTCTTGGATACACAGTCCCCACCCTTGGCCATACAAATTAGGATCTGTCAACGAGGCTTTTTGTTAAAAAAGCTGTTGATGAGAGCTCTAAATAAACCAGGGAAACCTCTATGAAATTATGTCCAAGCACTTGACCTCACAAGTTGGGACCTTAACGTACTGAGTATAATATGAGCATGAGAAAAGTTTCACTTTAAAATTAATTTGAAAACAAGAACAATTAAAAAAAATATATATTGAAAGAAAAAGTAGAACTCCACTATTACAACTTTATGTCTCAATAATGCAGGGGCTATTTTCCTTTTTTTTCAAAGTCAAACACAACTTAATATTGTTACGAATCTCACTATCCAGGCTCTTTGGAAACTGCACCATACACCACCAATTTAAAGAACTTGACAACTTCGGGCTCCAAAGTAACGTAATAGTTTAATGTTAATAAAGAACTGCCAATATTGTACAATTGGCAACACGAATCACAGACTGTACAAATAGCTTTCCGATAACACCGTTACGCCGTATCAACTCTTGCACTAGTCTCTCCGTCTCGTTCCGGGATTGCACTGGGTTCAACAGTTCAGGACTGACTTCACACACTTGGGCTCGTTGTGCCGGACTCGATCACAGACCAAGATCAAGACGCCAGCCGTCTCAACTGTACTTGACAGTACTCCGCACTGAACCGTGGTAATGCTCCGTACAGAACCACACCGCTGAACTGTGCTGCAGTCGACCGTGCTCTGAACCTTCTGTCAGGAACCCCTTGCTCAACCGCTTTTCTGAACCGTCTTGACTGCGACACCTCTGCTATTTATATAGGGTCCCTGCTTGCCTTCTTGAACCGGACAGAACGCGACGTTTCTAGGTGGTAATGTGACTATAATTCTGTTGACGCTCTTGAGCTCTGGTCACGACGCCTATCCTTCGCGAACCGACTCGTCTCGGCTGACCGTCGTAACTCGTCACGCTTGACCGCTAGTCTGGCCTGGGGGGATTTGTGTCGGCTGACTACACACACACACACCACTACCACGCATCTGTGCCACCAACAGTTTTATAATATATATGGTTAATTGGCTAATTGATAAGTGTTTTTTTTTATTTATATTTTGTTAGATACATTAAATAATTTTAAAAAAATGCTTAGCTTGATCTGATAATGGTTTAGGGAGAAATAACATGTACAATTGTGTCTGTATGTACAATATTGTACACGCTATTTCTCCCACACTCGTTCTCAGATCTAAGCTAAAACTGTACACAATTATTTATTGTACCTAAGTATTAGTTACTTTAGAAATTAATCAATTAGTAAATTAATTATTGGTAATTAATTCTTGTAGCATAATATTGATGAGGGAAATATAGCTTACTGTATTTATAACTATGGCCAAAAATGTATAGTTTTATTCCTTTTTTGTTTGTTTTTTAAATATTACTCAAATATTTCGTTTAATTTTAACAAGTAGACTGAAATGAACACAATATAATCAAGTGTCTTTTTTTGTACGATGTTTAAGTCAATGATATAAACTACCTATTAAATAAAATTTTACAAGTAAGTAAAAATGGTAATAAAAGTTTATGCTCTCGTAATAAAAAAAAAATAAAAATAAACACTTTAAATGTGAGTGTGTAATTTTTTTTCAATGTTACATGCTTAACATTTTTTTTTTCTTGTTTATCTGTGGACTATAAATACTAAATATTAGGATATAGAAATTGAAACTGTTGCTCTAAAGTGCCATCCTATATTAAACGAACTATCTTTTTGGGGGCAAATTTTAGAAATTAGAAACGTATAGGGATGTTTTATTTTGTCTGCTCCATAATAGATCTATTTTTTTTTAATTATCTGAACAAATTATGTATTAAAAAATGAAAAATAATTTCTACTCATGTTCAAAATACTATTTTTTTTCCTCCCAATGCAATTATGGTTAATACTTTTTTTTAATGTATTCAAAATATAAGCGATAAAGACGAACCTTGTGCAGCTATAAACTTTATCTCATTTTTAAAACCCTGAAACAAAATATAAAAAACATATAAAATTTGTTTGCCGAGGAGTTTGGTATAAAACATTTATCATCGCATTTGTCTCTCGTTTTTTTTTTTTTCTATTTCTCAAGTCCAGTGTTTTTCTTGTCTAAATAAAAAAAAGTTCCCCTTTCAGATCTTGAGGTCTATACGGCAGATGATGTAGAGGTCATCTGATTCTGTAGCCTACGGTTAACGAGGGTGTCATGTGGCCAGCACAACGACCAACCGCCTTTATTTTCCCCAACTAATGTCATGTACCCAAAAGAGCTGGGTGGATTCAGAGACCAAGGATCCCGAAATAAAAATTCCCTTCCTTTACCAGGATTCGAACCCAGGACCCCCGGTTCAGAAGCCAATAGCTTTACCGCTCAGCCACCGCGCCTCCTTCTTGTCTAAATATGTTTACACAAATCGTGTGACTAAAATGCTTTCTTACGATGCCTGTTTTTAGAAAATTTTCCATAAATATATAGTCAAACGATTGCCTACTAATACCTGCCTAAAATGTTGCCAAAAAATGCTGTGTTATTAAATAGAAAATAGACACACACTGGGCATTTTGTAAACATCAATAACCAGATTGACTTTAATGTAAGGTCTGTGTTATATCCCATTAAGTGTTTGTTTTCGTTAGACAAAGAAGTTTTATTTACTAGCTATAACTAAGTGTGCCGTTTAACAAAAAAATACATTTCTTAAACTACAATAGCAGGTGCGGTGGTTGAGTGGTAAAGCTCTTGGCTTCCCAAAAGGGAGTCCTGGGTTCATATCCTATTGAAGATTGGAATGTTTATTTTGGGGATTTTTCGGGCACACAGCTGTGCTGGGAAATGACACCTTTATAAATCGTTGTCCACAGCAACTAGTGACCTTTACATAATCTTTAGGGCATCTTTAAGTCCACCCAGTTTTAATGGGAAAGGTAAAGGTTGTTGTGCTGGCCACATGACACTCTCGTTAACCATGGGCCGCAGAAATTGATGAACTCTACTTCATCTGCTTCATCTGCCATCTTCATGGCAAGGTCTGAAATGGGAACTTATACATCAATTACATAATGAAGAACATTGCTTGATTTAAAGATGGTACGATAGGGCATACTTACTTTTATATAGGAAGCATTGATATAATCTGAATCTCTCTTGTCTGGATCTGTTGCTAGATGTACTCTGGAATGATCGTCTGTATAAACACATCAACGTACATCGTAATTTTTCATTCATCTCATATCATTTACAATAATTTTAATTTAATTTAATTTAATTATTAAACATGTTTCATGAATATTTTTATTCATTTTACATTAATCTATACTCTATAGTAATTTGGTAGATGTTGTTTATTTAGAATTTTTTTTTACAGTACTTTCGGCCATCTTTAATTAAAATATTTTAAAATTACAGTATAAGAAAAATGCGCAAATATGTAATGTTTAATTAGTTTTTATTTATGCTTAATATTTTGGGCCTTGTAGAGACAGTATTATATAACATTATTTTTTTCCAAGATAGAAAAACACTTACATGGACAAATGTTCTTATATCTGTTTTTAATTTTATTTTCTGGGTTTAAACCAACTTGCTGGGTAACATTTTTGACTTCTGGAATTTTCTGTTGGAAAAGACATACAGAAGATAATTTGTTGATTTTGTATAGTGTGATTCTGCGTTCATAGCTTAGGAGGAATTTTTTAAAACTAAAATGACAAGATAAAAAAAAAACAAAAAAAAACAAATGAGGAACATCTGCTTAGTACAGGGTGCCAGGACATCCGCGCTGATATCAGCAAACAGATATATTGGTTGGCTTGGCCACGTTTACAGAATGTCCCAAAGTCGACTTTCACAAGACATTCTGTAATAGAAGGCAGGAGTTCCGCTGGTCGCCCACTTCTAAAGTATAGTGATGTGTGAATACGCGTCATTAAGTCGACACTAGCAGTTAGAAAAAAGTAGCACTGGATAGTTTCACATGGAGAGCAAGCATAAAGGAAGGGTTCTGCATTTCAGATGGCTTACAAAATAGTAGCAGAAAGAGGGTGAAATAGCGCTAGGTGGTTGCAAATGCCCAACCTGTGACCGTAGCTGTGTATCAAGAGTTGGCCTTAACCCAGTCATGGCGTGGTGCTTGAGTGGTTAAACGCTTGGCTTTCGAACATGGGGTCCTGGGTTTGAATTTTGGTGGAGAATAGGATTTTGAATTTCGAGATTTTTAGGGCGCCCCTGAGTTCACCCAAAGGTCTGAAAAGGGGAAATTAATAGTTACATTAGAAATTGCACACGAAGATGATTATTTCACGAGACGTAAAATGTCACAGAGTAGAAAAAGTTATTAGTAAAGCATTAAAGTAGCTTATATAGCTAAGGAATATGTATGACACTTGATTGAAACAAAACAACAACTAAGATATACCTCGAACTGCTTGATGAAAAAGTTTTCATCTTTGGAAGCCATGAAAGAGTTAAAGTACTCCACTTTTATTGAAGTGTCCTCCACCTCGACCACTTCGTTGTACGGATGCTCTTCTTCAACTGGGATCTTGTGATTCTCAGTTTCTGTCTTTATTGTATCAATCTTTGTTTCTATTTAAATACACCCAAAGGTAACGCTTTTCATAAAATCTTAATAATGTTGAGATGAGAATATATGCAGCATATACGCAGGAAATGGATCTTATGGAACTCTACTATGTCAGTTGAAACAAGGCCGGATTAGGATGTCTGGAGGCCTTAGGGTAAAGAAGGAGCGAGAGCCCCCACATTTGTTTTACCAAATAGAAGAAACATTAGCTAAGTTAACCGTCATCAAAGGAAAAATATGTGCCCTATATATTGCTTTTAAAGGAGTAATTTTTTAAGAGAAAAAAAAACAACTGGGAAGTTAAAATTACTTAAGAACTGTTCCCTCCAGTCCTAAAGGAAAACATACACTATATGCCCGCCCCATTGGCCGCTTCTCTTTACAAAGCTTATATCGTCTCTGTCTTTCTAGTAAACTTTTGCACACGTTCTTTCTCCTACTCCCATTATCTAATCAAAATGAAACTTCACAATTATTTGTTAAACATAACAAAACATTAATTAATCAAAACATTTACCAGGTAGTTAATAAATTATTAATTAATAAATTTTCTTTTTAGATAGAAAACGAGAGCTTATTTCTGCAGTATTGAAATATATAATAGTGATTCTTCGGCTTATTCCCCTAGATAGACATTATTTCTACAATGGTTTTTGTTAGCTTGCTTTCGTTTTAAATCTACGTTGATGACACTTTCTGGTGTACATGTTTTCCTGACATCTTATTGAAACTTTGGTACAAATGCTGATGATAACGCTGTTTATATTTGATAATGAGACATGCATGAATAAATTCAACTGACCTGTGTTTACAATTTCAGCAGACGCCAAATTTTCTTTGCTTAATCTTTCAAGGGCAGATAAGTTTCTTTGTTGCAATCTTTTCTTCCTTAAAGTTTTAGAATAGTGTAATATATTAGACACATTCGTACATGGAGAAATAACTTCAGATTATATATTATTTTTTTGGTGTAACAGGTGTGAAAAATAAAATCAAGTGTTGATGTACTCTTTTTAAAAGGTATTTGATAAATTGTTTGCACTTTTCAGAACTGCAAAAACATTTTTTTTCTTAGCATCTACATTTAACTTGACTCCACACTTTCATAGAGGACCTCAAAGCAGTGGAAACAAGGTGAGAAGAGGCTTCAAACATTGCCAGATCATTGTGGTGACAACTAAGCCCCTCCTCCAAATGCACCAAACAGCGAGGGAAAATATAATTCTAAGTGAAACTTAGTGAAAAGTAATTTTAACATATTGTGTGCAATAGACTTCTATTCTTTCACTTAAAACTTTTGTAAACAAATAGGTAACATTCTTAGGGTAACTAAGGAGATTTGACAGAAAAATCAATAAACTTGCTGTTACTTATCGTTAAATTGTAGCTCATTAGTTTCTTTTAATTGGCAACAGTTAAGTTTATACTTGACATTGTTGGGGTAACCGTGAAAATCAACACTAAAAACAATAATTATTAAGAAACAAAATATGCTTTTCGCTAAGATCTATCAATTCTTCTTCTCCATATTTTTTTTTTTCTTTTCTCGACGGATTTGTTCATTTCGCTCAATGCTATTTCACTAACCTGTTATGATTAAACTTCAATAGCTTTACCTTTGGGTATTAGAAAATGTTTTATTCGGTATAGAATTAAATTGGAATACTTGCTCTTGTTTTGTAACACAAAAAAAGTTTATAAAATTAATTATTAATTAAATTTAATAAGGTCAAATCAACAATGGTTTCGTCAATTAGAAGATAAAAATGTAAGAAATTTGCTCCTAAATAGGACTGAAAAAGCACATAGATATGTAACTCACTTAATATAACAAAAAACTTAACAACTTTCTCATTACAATTAAATGAAAAATGAAAATACTGAATAATGCAATACTTAATACCTATATGGTTGCACTTTATATACATACAGTAACTACTGTCACGGATGAATGTGTGTTTGAATGTATAATCTATTTTTACATGTGCTCGAATAACCGGAAATGTGTTAGTTGTCAGAGAGAGTCCAGCTTGTTGTGATATGCCGTAATGATTATTTACTCTCTCTCTCCGTAATTATTTATCACATTCTAGTGGATTCAACGTTGGTATTGTCAGTTAGGAAAGAAAGAGTTAAAGGTTCTGTGTTTGATCGAGTGTTACTTCTCTATTTATAAATACAGCTGAACCAGGGGCACCTAGACGTATGCATAAATAACGAAGTTTCTAGCGAGTCGTAAAAATAAAATATAATAATAAAATATAAAATAAGTAAAGCTGTGAAAACGACATACTACCTTCTGTACATGACAATTGCAATTACAATTATTATCACAACTAGTAACGTCAGCACGATTCCTATAGCCGCAGACGTACCAGAGCTATCATCTGTGGCCTCTAGAAAAGACAAGAAAAACAATCAAAATATTTAAAAAACAACTTAAAAAAAAAAAAAGTTTCTCTAAAGAGGGTAAAACTCCTCATTTAAAAATATATTTATCAATAATGAATAAGTTGTTTCCCTTGTATGGTATTAAAAAAAAAAATAGACTGATTTATAATTATTATTTTTTTTTTATTGATTCATGTTTTGTTAGCTACAATATATAATTGTTTAAAGTATCAAATTGATAGAGAAATTCACGAGGAAGAAAAAAGTAACATATGGGACAAAATCCAACAAATTTAGTCGTATTCATTAATACTAAATGACTAGTTTCCCTTGTTGGTATTTAAAAAATAATTACTAGTAATGAATTGATTTTTCGTCTTGTCTTGTCTTTGCCAAAGAATAATTGTGTGAAGTTTAAATTGTTGCATGTGTCTCAGAGAGGCTTAGTACGCTCTGAGCATGCTATAAGGATGAAAGTTGCGTAGTTCATTTTGTCGTAGAACATGTCTCGCAAACATCATGCGACGCCCTGTCATAATCTCACTTATGTTTGTCTCCCAGTTTGGCATAGGATTTCCTTGTTTGAAACCCGATCTGTAAAACGAACTCCCAAAATCCATCTTAGCCATTTTTGTTGAACCACATTTAGTTTTTTTCTAAATTTTGACAAATAACTTATAAACACTTCTTGCCAGACAGACAGGCTGACAGAGTGAATTGATAAAAGCTTTGTAAAATGAAACCTTTGTATTTTTTTTTGTATTTGTGTAATTTAAGCTTTAGAATCAACCTAAGGAAAATAATAGAGTCATAATCTACAGTAGTCTTCCAAAATACTGAACTATAGTCTCTCTAAAACTTGTCTCAATCGATATGTCAATGGACTTTCACCAATCGTGAAACAAACATCATTGAGTCAAGTGCTGCCTTATATATTCAAAATAATTTTTTACAAATACCTAAACAATACATGTATATCACGTGATCGTACTTTTTTCGTTTTATTTATGAATATTACGTTATACTGTTTGTTTTTGTGAATAAGATCCATTTCTCCGGGCATCTAAAGGTGTGATGTTTGTTTTTTTTCCGGTTATTTATTATATACTCCGTTAGGTGGTTGCTTGGCAGACGTACATGTTGAAGTGAATCGAAAAACGAATTACATTTAATTATAATCTAGTGGATGGGGTTACTGAATAGTAGGCATTATAAATATTTTGTTCCCAATTTTCGAGCACTAGAAAAAATCTTCCTTTTGTTAGACTTTTTTTTTTTCAAATTTAAGTTTTCACTTCTATGACATACCGATGTCCATCAATTCTTTTTTTTTTAATGGCTCCCGAGAGAGGAATATACACTATTAGTGTCGTCTGTCTGTCCGTCCGTTCGTCACGTTTAGATCTCGTAAACTAAGAAAGATATTGATAATCTGATGTCATTTTATTTTAGACCATTTTAAGCTATTTGCTGAAAACAAAACATTTAATTTTTTTTTTAAATTAAACTATACAAGTATTTTTTCATATAAATACTAAAACTATTCACTATTAATAGTAAAAACACGGGAGACTATTTAGTAAGGGAGATGACCATTTTCCATATTGTTTTACACATCTATGCAACGGTTTTAGATTTGTGTCAATTTCGTTTTTTATATTATGTATTGCAAAGTTATATAAGTTCAGTCGTACTAACTGCTGCATTTACCAAAACATTTTTTATTTTTAAAGAGAAAACAAATTTGGAATACTACATATATGTTGAACATAATTTCAAACAACAATTAATAAGTAGTTCATTGTTAAAACGCTAGTATTGCATATAACAGGGGTGTGCAAATTACGACCCGAGGGCCACATGCGGCCCGCCGAAGTGTTTTATGCGGCCCGCCAAAAACTAAATAAATCAAGTGTGCTCACACATTACATATAAATAAATGCAAGTATATTAAAATAAACAAATGTAAAATTCTATACAAATTATTAATACTGTTTTTATTCTTATCACTTATAATGAAGAGGTTAAAGAAATATTGTCTCTAAACCTCCTTCTAGAAAGTCTAAAGTAAACGAAGATTATATTTAATAGCAATATTTTGATAAATTCAGTAAAACACATAAGCCCGCCAGTATTTATTCCATGCTATGAAGAACTATGTTTAAAAAGTTGGGTTGACTTGTACAATATGGCAAGGGTAACAACTGATGGAGCTTTGACTGAGAAAAACAACTTTTTTAATAAAATAAAGAAAATATCCCAACCATAAATTAGTAACTGCATACTTTACACAAAGCTACATTAAATTCAAGAAAATTACAAGCAAACAAGTAAAATATCTTGGAAAGTTTCACAGGCCTGTCCCTAGGCACATTCAATGTATGCAATTGCTAAGGTCCATGATTGTTCAGGGCCTCGCACATGAAATGAACTGCGATATTATAGAGAAGGAATAGCGAAACTCGTATTCAATGTTATTGTTCGAAGTACTCTAGGTCTTCAATAAATTGTATACTTTTAGCTTTTCCCCTTTATTTTGTATTTTGATATTTTATTCGGGGTCACCAAATTCACTTCGCCACTGATATGAAATATTTGCGGCCCGCCCTGTCCCCAAATTTTATTAATGCGGCCCTCGGTTGAAAAAGGTTGCCCACCCCTGACATATACCATAATGCAAAACGAAAAAAGAACTAAAG
>JADKLZ010023004.1:7422-29753 GCA_021533235.1 Biomphalaria straminea | reverse complement strand
ATAATATCAATTCAAAATTGAAATTATCCTTTACAAAAACAAAATTGGAAGAAGTTTGATGATATTAAAAATAATAAGGGTTGTCTTCGAGTCCGAAGATTAATGAAGAGTTTTGTATTACCCGTGGTTACTCAGCCCCAGTTGTGACCTACATATTTTAACCACAACCAGGGAATGCATAACCATTGTCCACACATAGTCAATTTATATTTTCTTTGCGCCGTCTGCGTGTTTCCTCGTCAGCGGATTTTCTTTTGATGACATTATTGAGCAAGTTATACAGGCAAGTGGATTTGGGTAAATTCTAGATTTTCAGATTTCCTAACAAAAAAAAAAAATACAAAAAAAAAAACATCATAGAAGCCATATTTTAGACAATGCTTCGTTTGTTTCTTGTGTACTATAGCAAACGGTTTACTAATTTTCTAGTTTAGAACTTAGATTGAAAAAGGTATGAATAGGGTTAAAAACTTAAAGATCGAAGCAATCATTTGTGTATAATTGATCAAAATATACCTTTTCATCATTTTTACAAAGCTCAATCTGTCTGTATGTCTTGATTTAGGTAGTTAAGTAAAACATTACACATATCCTTAATCTTCGGATTCGAAAACATCGCAATTATTATATCTTTTTATAAAAATTACAATTAATAACAAAAATATAGTATGGATGATAGGTAAAATTATCTAAAAAATAAATACATTTAAACTTTTAAAATGATTTTTTTTTTAATTTCCCCTTTAGGGGTCTATAGTCATGGCCCTGGACGCTACAAAAATAGAAGATATCTGAAAACCACACATAAAGCCGTCTGCCTTTCTTGCAATCACAGCACGATTGGAAGATTATAGAAAGGATATCCTTTAAAAATAACGGTAAAAAAAATCCTGTTTTTTTGTGTTTTCGAAGTGGTCATTTATTTGACCCTCAGGCAGATTGGACAACGATTGTCTCTAAATTTAATATTTTATATTTAATAAAAAAAATTAATAACATAACTTATCCAAAGTATTTGATAGATGTACGCTTGTTTTTTTTTATTTGTTCGTTAATTTTTTTTTTCACAAAAGTATTTTTTTTTACATTTTGTTTTGTTAATTTGGCAAAGAGGGATGAACAGTTAGTTGATATTAGTGCTTTTATTATAACATCGACTTAGTTTTGGATGTTCGTTTAGAAAAAAAGCATTATCCTAGTTCAAACTTCCAAAAGATTCGAACCCTGACCATCGAGATGAAAGTCTGATTCTCATATCACATGACGACACAGCGAACTATTCTCAATATATTTGCTCCATTTATTTTTATCATTCCAGTATATTAATATAGTCATTATGTTTTTTTTTTTATTCTAGACAAGTTTGTGTGACTAAAATATCCAGTTTCCTCAAAACTGTGTTTCAAAATTCTATTCAAGCTAGGAATAGTTACTACACGGCTACACTTGTGTAGTAGAAAAAAAAAACATGGGTTTAATCCACACAAGTATTGATGCGGAGACCATGACAGTCTGTGAAGCCTTTAAGGTCATTGACTCTTAACTCGGTGAGGTACATTTGAGGGCAACACAGATTGTTGTGGTCACTGACTCAAAACCTGTACTACAGGATTTGCAAAGCCCTGGACCATGGTCCCCCAATATCGACACTGTCATAATGACCTCACACAACATGAAGCATCGCTAAGGCATTCCTGTGATAATACAGTGGGAATCAAGTCACATAGGTTTGACTCTGAACACTATTGCAGACTCCTTTGCCCACCAGGGAAGACAAAATCCACAAACTGAACAGGCTGTAAGTTTTCACCATGCCCTGGCTACAATTAAAAAACTGAAATGGAAAAGTGGTTTGAGTGCTGGGACAAGTCCCAAAAAGCCAGTGCAGTCTGGGAGCGCATGAGGCGCCCTGATCGCACTTCCCCGTGGTGGAGGCTGTCCAGGCCTGAGCAAGCTGTTATAGCACATTGCAGGACAGGCCACTGTCCTGTTGGCTCATACTTTTTACAGTTATAGCTAAATCTAGATTCACGGTGCAACCGCTGCTGGGAAGAAGAGGAAACCGTGTCTCATATTCTGTTTGACTGCCCCAGACTTGCTGATCTCCACCTCGACAGGTCTAGAAAACCTAAAATATTCGACCTGTATGGTGACGCCTACGCACTACGCAAGACAGCAAGGTTTCTGTTCAGAGCTTTTACAAGAGAGGATTTAAGCCTCTAAAGCCCTCATTCAAATGGAGTTTGATGAATGAATGAATGAGTAAAAACATATTACAATAATAACATACTTCACTTAATTTAATAATAAATATAGTAATTAATACATTTAGTAATAATAATTAACCTGCATCACAGTGTGGTGGGTTGCTGTATCCAATACAAACAGTGTTACACTTTCCAGTGTCTCTGTCACAGTCGTTAGGACATGAAGTAGGACATTGCTCATCACACGGTAGACTCCATTTACCTGCAGGACACTCTATTTTAAATACATACATAAAAAATTAAATTGGATTAAAAATAATCTTATTACATTTGTGCTTTAAAGCCATCTAATTTAAATATTAAGAAATGGTTCGATCAAGCGTCTTTTCAGCCTAAAGATATAATTTAGAGTCAAATGCAAACTGGTGGTAAAAATCTTTTAAATAAGTAAATTGTTATTTCAGCAGACACGTTAAATTGTAAGTAATGTTATAAACAATGTTACACACTCTTTAAATAATTAGAAGCATTAGTACTTATTCTGAAGAGATACGAAATTGTATTTTTTTAAAATTCAAGTATATTTTCTACAGTAATTATATGAATGAATACATTGTTATCATTTTAAGATTGATGATTTGGTTATTTATTTTTAGAATGAAATTATACCGCAATAATATATGTTCAATAAAAAGCCACTTATACACGAAAGAAAACAAACTGACCTCCAAAAGCCTCCACTTCACACAAAGTAAGAATTTTTTTTTCTCCTGGAATACTTATTGAAATAAAGTCTACTGATGTTTGAACGCTACCATATAGATTGACATAATAGATCAAAGTATTATCTGATCCAGTTCTATCATTGTAGAATGCAATTTTGTTATTCCTAAAAAATGTATTAATCAAAAAACCTTTAAGTCGTTTTCCTTCGTTACCACCTATAAGAAATATAGAAAGGAAAAATAAATCATTAAATGAGTAAGTATCTCTTCTCTAAAAGACACATTGACGTGATAAATTATTGTGTATTGCAAATTAATAAAAACAACAAGGTTACAAAGACAGTTTGTTTGGAAACACAAACTTAAAATCGGCCTCCGAAGTGGTCCACCCAGTTGACCCAGGCAGGTTTCAATATTTACAGAAAGAACATCCGAATAAAATTATATCAAAGACAAATGACAGTTAAGATGTAGATAGAAGGTTTACAGATCTTATGTAGTGCCCCAGTGGTTCAACAGATCAAGGGATAGGTGAAAGTGATTGTTAAGTTAGAAGTGAATCTGGACCGACTGAAGTCTTATAATTGATCTAATTGTTTTGTGAAGGCTAATTCTCTAATTCGAATCTTCTTTTCTTATTCAGTATTGAAGAGATTCATTGGCCTCCTTCAGTCGTAGAACGACTATGGTTCATCTCGCACACTTCCTCGTGTGGCTGTGGAGCCCTATTTTGGAGAGACACTCCCGTCCACAAGTATTGCAGGAAAATGTGGTCTTCGCTATAGTGGTAGAGGAGCTGGCCAGTTTCCGCGTTGTCCGCTTTTCTTCCAGAGCTGAGGCCATGCTCTTTCGCTGTACATAGCCTTCTTGGTCACAGTCTCTCTCCATCTGGTGTGGTCTAGAGCTATGTCTTCCCACTGGTCAGTATTAATGTTCGCTGATTTGAGGTCGCGTTTTATAACATTATAACATAACATCTAAGTAACGGAGGTGGGGGGGGCGACCACTTTTCCTTGAGCCAGTCGCAAGTGGTCCGTAGAGGATGACTTTCGGTATGCGATTGTCCTTCATCCGGCGAACGTGTCCAAGCCAGGGCAGGCGGCGTTGTCCGAGGGCTGTAAAGATGATGAGAATACCTGTTCGTGCAAGGATCTCAGTATTGCACACTTTTTCTTTCCATGTGATTTCAAGATCCTACGAAGGCATCGCAAATGGAACGAGTTCAGTCTTCGATCTTGCTTTGCATATGTGGTACATGATTCACTGCCATACAGCAGCGTGCTCATAACTTGTAGACTTTCATTTTGTTCGCGGTAGTTAGCTTCTGGTTTTCCCAAACTCTTGACCTGAGTGTAGCGAGGGTCGATGCAGCCTTCCCTATACGTTTTTTTTATCTCCTCATCTAGAGAAAGGTCGTCTTGAATTGTGGATCCCAGATAGCAGAATTTGTTCTAGGCATCCAGCTTGTTATCGTCTATGAGAATGGATGGTGGTGATGTAGCAGGAGGTCCCATAACATTTTGTTTTCTTTGTGCTAATAGTTAAGCCATTTTCTTTACAGGCCTGAGAGAAGCGGGACATTAGTAGCTGAAGTTCCTCTTGTGAGTGTGCCACAACCGCTGCGTCGTCCGCGAATGGCATGTCTCTTATGAGTGTTGTTATTGTTTTAGTTTTGGCCCTCAGTCTAGCAATATTTAGAAGTTCGCCATCGAATCTGGAATAGAGATATATGCCTTCGGTGGAATTATCAAATGCGTGGTGGATTAGCTTTGAAAAGAGTATTCCAAAAAGGGTTGGAGCAAGGACACATCCCTGTTTTACTCCGCTGTTTATATTGAAACTTTGAGCAGGCGCCATTGAACTGTACTGTACCCATCATATTTTGGTGGAAAGAGACAATAATATTAAGCAGCTTGGGTGGACAGACTATTAACTCTAAGATTGTAAAGAGGCCTTCTCTGCTGACAAGGGCAGCCATGTTGTCTATGGCTTTGTTGAGATCTAACAGGGTGGGTATTTCGTCTAGCTCGTACATTATGGGTAGCTGTATGATAGCCTTAAGAGCTGAGGCAGAGACTGAGCTTGTTGTGGCGTAGAGTTCGGAGTAATGTTTGACCCATCTATGCATTTGTTGACACTTGTCTGTGATAATTTCCGCATTGGTAATTTTAGAGGTGTTGACTTGTTCTTTGATGGTTCGAGAGCCTTTTTAATTCCTTCATACATCCCTCTTATGTTGCCCACTTGAGCTGCAAGCTGGATATTCTCACTGAGCTCTACTCAGTATTCATTGGCACAGATCCTTGCTGTCCTCTGTACAGTGGCTCTAGCTTCTTTCAGGCTTTGGGTAGGTTTTGCCTTATATGTAGCGAGTGCATCTTTCTTTGCTCTGATGACAGGTTCTAGGATAGCTGATTTAGAGTCAAATTAGTCATTTTGTTTTGTAGTATTTCTTCCAAAGATGTCCAAGGAAGACTTTTGTATGGTGGACTTGAGGTGTTCCCATTTTTCTGTTGCTGTGTTTCCAGAGAAATTTTTGTACTCGCATTCAAAGGATTCCGCAAACTGTATCTGGAGAGCTCACATCTGGTTGGGGTCTTCCAGTCTGCTTGGTATGGTGGATTTTTTTAGGAAGAAGATTTATCTTGCTAAATAGCAAGAAGTGATCTATGAAAAGATTACATTGCCAATAAGACATGTTTACAGTTTATACAACCGTTCACGTTAAGATTGTTCATAAAACTGTCCAAACTTGACCTTCACTAGGTTTAACATCATAGGAATCCTTGTGCCTTAGGCCTTTTTTCTTTGCCTCTTTTTGAGTTAGTTACTTAGATGATAAATACTGTTTAGGTGGAACATTTAACGTGTAATAAAATGAAGTTTATAACATTATTAATTGTCTTAAATAAGGTATGATTTATGATGCATACTAATTAGGTTTTTCTCTTTAAGAAACAGGGATTAAAATTATATTTTGAGCTTTTAGAAAAGAAAAAAAGCCGTGCATCAGAACTTTGAATGACCTAAAATATTTCTATATCCGGTTTTCATTTTCTCTGCTACTTTCTGAGATCTAAACGGGACGGACGACGGACAGACAGACCGAAAGACGGACAGACAGGCAATTCAAAACTAATAAAGTATTTTCTAATTTCGGGGGCCGCTAAAAAATGCGAGTACTAAAGATTTAAACTCTGTTTTTCTTTTGGTGTACAATTAAAATGGTAAGGTGACATACATGAGAAAAAATGTCTTTTCGGACAGTGTAATGCATGAGTTATTTCCATCAATTTCCTTTCAGGGATCAAGATAAAACTTGCACAAAAAACATATATAATGCACGAAAGCAACTAATTATTTTCGCTTAAATATGTGTTTAAAAATGTATAACAAACAAATTTTTTCACTATTTTATACCGAGACAAACAATATATATATTCTACCCCCCTCCCGCTGCAACGAAAAAAGTCTTAATAACTTAATAACTTTTACTAGAAATTGTCTTACCACAAACACTCATGCAAAACATAGAAAGTCAACCACAATCCATCTTTTCGCTGTTTAAAAATATTTTTAAATAGGCACATATTGAATTTAAAAATAAGTATTTTTTTCAATACCTGACTGGATATATTAATTATAATGTAAGCGATAGTTAGATTACTGGATTTACACATGCAAGGGGAAAAGATCGTCTCTCGAGACGTAAAATGCCACAGACAGACATGTAAGTGTAATACATTTTGGATATTTATGACAATGTGTACTCTAGTCAATATGAAATGTTTTGTTGGTATGTGTCTTAAATATAAACTACTGGTTCTTAGGTGTTTGTGCAGGATTTTATCATAAAATAGTGAGTGGCGCTTATACCAGTACGCTTCACTTCTGGAAAAATTACTTGTATGCCTTACATGGAAACCCACCTAGAAGAAACAAAATTGAATTCTAATCTCTGGTGCCTTAGAACTATACCCAAGGATTTGAAAAGCTATTGAGTCAAACATTGGGATAAATATGGAGCTGGTGACATTCAGGCAACCTGCACAATTGTTTTACTGTAAAACAAAGTGTTGATCATTAACAGACTTTTCGCCATTTCACATGCACCTAAAAAGAAGAAGATGGCATGTATACATTCTAACAAATAAGGTTAATAAAATGAATTTGTGTTCACTTACTACTTAAATAGATGTTGGATCTTAAAGAAAATAAAATATTGATATTATCTACCTCTGTTATATAGGATGAGTCTTTTGATAACGTAGTGACTCTGTAAGGTCAGATTCCAATTTGGTGACGTCTCCTCATTCGTATGAGTGCAGCTACCACCATTGAAATTCGAGTTAGTGTTTCCGTCAACAGCTAACTTTGCTTGTCCTAATTCGTCACTCCAGTCTGATGACTGTCTGGCAGTCTGATTGTAAGCAACGTTCCTACCTGTTTATTTATGAACAGATATATGAAAATTGCAAATAACTAAACAAAGAACTGAATCACTGTAAAGTGCAAAGTAAAGTGCAAAATTGGATGCCTAGTTGCTGCATATTATTGTTACATTTTTATTGTTTGTAGACCTAGATCTAGAATCAAAGAAATATGAATGCGATAGTAGACTAATCAATGACTAAACACTTAAGACACTTGATGACCCACATCCTATTACAAACAGTGAAAGGTAGAGATCAACATGTGACCTTGGCGAGATGACAAATGTCCCCTGGGACAGGGGTCGGCAACCTGCGGCTCGCGAGCCGCATGTGGCTCTTTGAGTGTGAAGCTGCGGCTCTTTAGTTCTAGAAGCAAATATTATTAATTTTATCGAAACATTTTTTAAAGTAGTTCTGAATAGTTTAAAGAGGGTTATGCACAGATTCTACCTCTCAGTCACTTGTACTCGCTTTTCAACACAGCCCTCCCCCAATACACGCGTCGTCTATGTTACCAGTCCGTCAGAAGCTCTCGAATGGAGGCCATCGTCAAATGTTTCTATGTAGGTTTCAATTCGTTTTCCACGCAAGACTGCGTGCTTTGGCTGTGAAGTAAATTTTGTTGTTTCAAGTAAATGAGTTAGAAGCGATTATCTTCTTAATCTTATATGCAATCTACAAGTAATGCTAATCGGGCAAGCTTTGTGGTACCACTAGAAATTGCACAAAAAGGAAAACCATTTATAGATGGTGAGTATGTCAAAGACTGCTACCTACGTGCATCTGAAGAACTGTTTCGAGATTTCAAAAACAAAACAAAAAATCTTGAAAAAAAAATCAATCACACTGCACAAGTTGCTCATTTAGTCAAGTTATATGTCTTCTTATGGTCCAAAAGAATAACTTAAAGGATTGCTACTTCGGGACAAACGGGAGGGAATGATACAGTGTTTATCGTACAATAATACATTGAAGACAATAAGATCAATTTAAATAAAATCATTTTAATAGCAACTGATGGAGCCAGATATATGACTGGAAAAAATAAAGGGTAACAACGATTCTTCATAGCAAAATAAAACATAAAATTCTTACGTTTCACTGAATAATACTCCCAAAAAGCACTATGTACCCAAAACGATTCGAACCGAAAATAGTTGAAGTAATGAATTCGGCAATCAAGATTTTTAATAGCATCTTGTCCAAAGCAAGTCACCATCGTCAAATTAAAGAATTCTTAAACCAAATGGAGACTCAGTATTCTGAGCTCCTTCTTCCTAAAAAAGTGCGATAGCTTGCCAAAGGTAAGCTGTTGAGACGTTTTGCTTTGTGCTTGAATGAAATAAATATTTTCCTAAATGATAAGGACATTAATCTCCCTGTATTAGAAAACGACAAATATTTGCAAACATCTTATTTTATGGTTGATATAAAAGAGAAATTAAATAATCTGAAACTAAAACTGCAAGGAAAAGGAAGCCCATCCTATGTTTCGGTAGAAGAATTGATTGGTTTGTTTTGAAGAAAAATTAAATCTTTTCGTAGAAGATATTGAGATGAAGTCACTTCATTTTCAATGTCTAAAGCAGTATCACAATAAAAATCAGAGCTACTGTTGACCCGAATAATCCATATATGTATATATCATTTAATTTGTTTTGACAAACACTACTTATATTTCAATAGCCTTTTTTATTATAAAAAAAAATGTACAAGTACTATTTATTGTTGCAAGAAAAAAAGTGCGGCTCTTTAAGACTTTAAAATTGTGTAAATTGTAATTTTGGGCTTTTTCGACTCAAAAGGTTGCCGACCCCTGATCTGGGACTACATGTATAAACAAAGACAGGATGTGACGTTTCCTCACATGTTGTTCCAGAAGGTACTAAACGTGTTTGTGCAACTTTAGAGAAGCGATTAGGGACTCTATATAAGACAGATAGTTTATGTGAAGGTCAGTCATCGATAGAGTCGTCAGTACTGCATTCTACTGTGCGAGGCAATAGAAGAGAGATGCGTACGACTCGAGGAAAGTTAACTAGTGCATAGTTAACTGAGGTGGCCTAGAGTTAAAGTCCTAAACAGCAAAGTCCGATGGACTTGAGTCGTTACAGTTGATACAGTTGAAGTAAGAGGTGCAAGACTTTGATAACGTAGTGCAAGTACGACTCGAAACAGCTGAGTAGAGCGGTATACGGCTCGATGCAAATTGGGAAAGATTAAAGTGCCGTACGAAGTACAGTGCATAGTAAACAACCAGCTTTGTACAGTCTTCTACACTACTTGTTACAGTGGGTTTTAGTCAATAAAGTTCTATGAAGACAGAAGTTGAGTAGTCAAATATTTTGAAGTGTTTTTATTTGTATCTACTAGTACATTTAGCCAGCAAATTTATACATTTTGTGTCAGAAGTGGGATATTTCTAACTAGAATGTGTTCGATCAAACTTCTTAGTGATCTTGACACGAAATAACTTAGGCAAGAGCTTCGACAAAGACGTCTACAGCTTTACGGAAACAATGAAACGCTGAGGAACTTGCAATAGAAAATGAACTCGATGAAAGAGAGCATTAAGAAGATAGACAACCTAGAATCAGAGATTAAGACCAGATTTTCTTCATTTAACTAGTTAACTAGTCAACGCCATAAAGGAGAATGAGCAAATAGCTTCCACGCCCAAGAAGACAGAACAACAAGCAGATAAAAAAAGACCAAACTAGAATCATGATGAACACGAAGAACAAGCTGCTGAGCGCCCAGCAGGACCAGATTGACTCGACAGATGAAAGAGCTACACCATCAATGAACAGCGAACAATTATCCAACCAAGAATGTGGCGATACACGCAATAACGATAAGGATGCTGGTGATGGTTGTGCTGTTTGTGACTGTCATAGCAAACATACATTTAGCCAGAAGATTAAAAAATACGTAACAATCTGAAAATATAAAATAAAATAAGGACATGTAATTACTTTAATAGGCCTTTTATAGTTGTATAACAGGATTTAAATTAGATTGAATTATTTCAATTAGATAAAATATATCTATTTCGCAAAACATTTTTTATCTATCAATTTGGAATGAATTGAAAGGCACGATAATCTTATTAATTAAGAATGCTATGTTAGTATTTAAACAGCTTCTTTTTTACTTTCAGAGATTAGAAAAGAAATATCTAAAGTTCGCATACAGTCTAGAAAAATTACAACCCACGACGCGTCGTTTAACATGTTCTGCGTAAAACTTTTGGCGTAATATTGGCTTGGAAAAAAATTGTAGTATAAGTTCTCAAATGGTTACGTTCAAATATTTAATATTGCAATTAGTATATTCCTTACGGCTTTGCTACAAAACATCACGTAACGCAAAAGCCATTCGTAAAACATGTACTTTCTAACAAAGTAAAATAAAGATTTTTTTTATTAGAGATTTAAAAGCATTATGTTAGTATTCTAAATAAACGTTTTTGTGGGGCATTTGTGTCCAATAAATGTTCCTAAGGAAAACAATTTCATTTCCAATACAAACCAATGAATTGAAAGACAAGCCATTTTAGAAAGTAGATATCGACTAAATAGGATCGATGCCAATTGAGTCAACTAGAAACTACAATTATATATTCACCTTTGTGGATAGATACATTTATAGTAAAAAGTAAAGTTCCCCATTCAGACCTTGTGGTCTATAGACCAGATGATGTAAAGGTTATCTAATTCTGTGGCCAAACGTTAACGAGGGTATCATGTGGCTAGCACAACGATCAACCGCGTTCACTTTTCCCCAACTAATGTCAGGTACCAATCAGAGCTGGGTGGAATCAAGGGCGCCCAAAAACGCCGAAGTTAAAAATCCTAGTCTTCATCAGGATTCTATACATGTTTGAACAAAAGATAGAGTACATTTGTTGGATTAAAATTAAGTCACATATATACTCTGGATTGTATATAAATGTTAAGTGCTCTAGCTATTTAAAAAAAGGAAGTGCTGATTTTGTGTAATTTCTTCTTTCAACAACAGATTGGGTATATGGAATTATGTATATTCAATTTAACTCCTGCTGTTGGATTATTAACATTTCTTAATTGTTTAAGATAATAAATAAGTGAAAGAAAGAATTTTCTAATTTTGTGTCCTCATCTAGTGAGAGGAATAGTTGAGAGGTGAGTTTCTGAATAAATCATGGTCATTGTAAATAAAATATATATTTTTATAAAATGAGATATTTCTATTCTTTCGGTGTTTGTGTTTTGTACTATTTGTTATGCAATCAACAATAGTTATTTCTGCCCATTTTATTTAAGGGTTAATTTTATGTTACACTTATTGTATCATTAACATAGGAATATGTGTGTCCCAAACAAAGAAAAAAAATGACACAATTGTTTCTTTAAACAGAAACAGTTCAATTTTTGTTTTACTTCTCCAAGGCAGTGATGGATGAATGCCAATATGATGGGTCAGAGAAATCTACCCTTCTTACTTTTATGTTCTTTTATGTTCTACACGATATGGATTTTCCTTTAAAATTATAACAACCTTTTTTATGGGTGAGGAGGAATGCGGGTAGGGGGATGCTTTCTATATATTGTGTAGAAAAGGTTTCGTGCTTTATAAATTATCGTGAGTTGCATACTTGATGAACAGGTACATAGATATATAGATAGACAGACAGACAGATAGATAGATAGATAGATAGATAGATAGATAGATAGATAGATACATAAATAGATAGATAGATAGATAGATAGATAGATAGATGTTCACTTACCTCCACTGATATAAAAAGAACATAAAGATGACAGATTCCCAGATAAAGTTAAAGATTTAATCAAGACATTATCATTACATCGCCAGTCTAGAGTTTTGTTGTTGATTTCAGCGAACGTCTCATTCAGACATGAAGACTTCTTAGTTGTTCCTTCTATAGTGAACTGCAGCGCTACATTTAACAACGTTTCTAAAAAAAAAAAGAAAAAAAGATGAAGTTCGATTTCTGCTTTCAATATGGAAACTACAAAGTTTATAAGTTACAACTTTCAAAAATTGTACTAAAAATGTTTATTCTAAGTTAGAGGTGTGTCTTTTTAATTACCTAAAATCCTAGAACAAGTTTTTTCGATTAACAGAGTAGTCAGAAATCGATTCTGTTATATATATAAATATATCAGAGCAAAAGGAAACAAGAACAAGATTACAAAGAGAGTTTGTGTGATACACAAACTCAGAGGCGGCCCCCGTCGGAGTCGGATCCCTGTCAGATCCGCTTTGATCTCTCAACGGACGGACAGACAGACAGACAGACGGACAGACAGGCCACACAAAACTAATATACATCTTCCGTGCTTTGATCTCTCAACGTTAGCCTTGTAAAGCCGATGTTCAAGGCAACTGCCACACTTGTTTTATGAGTTGATTTTTTTTTTTTTTTTTTTACTGTGACATTTAATTTGTTATTAAGTAATATATTAATTAATGTTTATGTGAGCACGTAAACGTGTAAGGACCCTTTTAACGGAAAATTACCCAAGAGCTGGTTTTAGCAAGTTTGTGAAGTACATTAATTTAAACAATTTTAACAACTGATATTATCTATTCTATGTTCAATTATTTTTCTAAATATTAAGTCTAACTTATTGGGATGTACAGATATATTATCATGAACAACTTTAGTTATACTGCGCCAAACTAGACTTCTGTATTCTGAAACTATTATTAAATTAAATATCTTTTTACATATTATAGGTAACTTGTTTAGAACAATAGCTAAGTTAAGATTAACATTACATTTACAATTTGCATTCAAAAGGTCTCTCATAGTACTTCTGACATTCTCGAACATTTTACATTGTAAGAACAAATGATTTTCATTGTCCCCATTCTCTGCATGACATAAGGCACATGTGTGTACATTTCTCTTCTTAAATTTAATTGGGGTCATATTGTAAATTAGCCTGTAGGCCACCTCCTTCGCTTTGGGTGTTATGTTTTTGTTGTGTAAGTGCGTGAATGTGTCTGTGTATGTGTTGACTGTTATTCCTAGTTCTCTCCCCCACTTTATTCTGATTTTTAAATTTTCTTTGAGTTTGTTTCTAAGTGCTGTGTAGATGTCTTTGGATGTGTGGTGTATTAAATGTTCATTGTTTTGTAAATGTCTAGCTAGTGATCTGTAGAAAGGGTGAGTGTGTGTGCCGAAAAAATGGGGGTAGTTGTTTTGGATGGGAAGAATTTTGTTTAGCCTCAGGCCGAAATAGTACAAGGTTAAGGGGAATTTTTCGGGGGACCTAACTACTTTTCCTAAATATTTTAACCTTTGTACTTTTATTTTTGTATTTATGTCTTGTAGGCTAATCCCCCCGTCTTTTTTGTCTTGAATTAGTGTGTTGTGTTTTATGTTTGTGATTGTATTTCTGAAAATGTATTTCCTAATTATTTTGTTTATTTTGTCTATGAAGTTGGGAGGTGGCTCTACAGCGTTGGTCAGGTAAAGGACTTTGGGTGTAATTAAGCTGTTGGTTAAAATGGCTCTGCCAAAAATGGTGGATGATGTGTGTCGAAATAATTGTAAAATGTTTTTTGTCTTGTCAATAATAGCGTCCCATTGTTTCGACACGTAGTGTGTCGGGTCTCTGGTCCACACGATGCCGCATATTTTTATTTCTGTCTCTATTCTAAACCCGTGAGTTTTGTTTGGGGGGACCTCCCACCTCCCCAGGGACATGATGGAAGATTTGGAAAAATTAATTTTGGACCCGCTCGCCTTCCCAAATAGTGTAAATTTCTCTATCATCTTTTTAACATCTTTTTCTGAGGTGGGAAACAGGGTGGTATCATCTGCATATGCTTTGATTTTAACTAAGGGGGTGGGGCCCGGGATTTTAATGCCTACTATTTCTGAGTCTAATCTTATACTTTCTAACAGGGGTTCCAGGCAGAGGGTGTATAGGAAGGGGGATAGGGGACACCCTTGCCTGACTGATCTTCTTATGGGGATCCTATCACTAAATTTTTGGTTTATGATCAGTTGGCTTGCGGCATCTGTGTAGACTAATTTGATGTATTTCGTTAGTGTCTCGTCTATGTTAGTTTTGTCTAGTACTTTAAAAAGGTAGTCGTGGTCAATTCTGTCAAATGCTTTCTCTTGATCAACGGACATGAGGGCTGCCTTTAAGTCCTTGTCCTTGCAGTAATAAATAATGTCTCTTAAAAAGTGGTTTAGTTCGTCAATATTCTTGTCAGGGTTACTGCAGTATTGGTCTTGTCCTATTAGGAGTGGGATTATGGGTTTTAGTCTTAGGAAAATCATTTTGGTCATAAGTTTGTAGTCTGTGTTTAATAGGGAAATTGGTCTGAAGTCGCTAGGTGAGGTGTTATTTTCGGGTTTTTTGGGTAGTAGAGTAATGTATGCGAGGTTAAAGTCTTTTGGTGTCTGTCCTTTCCCTAACATGTCTGTGTATAGTTTTATCAGTAACGGTCCTATTTGGGGGAAGAAGGCTTTGTAAAATTCGTATGTTAAACCGTCGGGACCTGGGGATTTGTCGTTTTGGGTCATGTCTAGGGCAGCCCTCAGTTCCGCTAGAGTGAAGGGTCTGTCTGCGGTTTCTTTGTCTGCGTCTACTATTGTTTTAACATTGTTTAAGAAAAAATTCTGTGCGTCTGCTGCTGTCGGTTCTTTCTTGTATATTTCTCTAAAAAATTTGCAAAATATATCATTTATCCGTTTGTGGTCTTGTGTTTCTTCTCCGTCAGTGTCTTTTATTGTTGTAATTGTCCTGTCTTTCTGTACATTCTGTTCTGCCGATAAATATAGTTTGTTTGGTGATTCCGATAAACTTGGGTACTTGCATCTGATTTCTGCCCCTTTATATTTATACTTATATATGTCTTCTAACTGTCCTTGTAGTTCTATTTTGTCAATGTCGTTCGTTGTTGTTTGTAATCTGTCTCTAAGTCTTGTCTCTTCGTCTTTTAATTTTTTACTTTTAATCTTTGCTAAAACTATCACTTGTTGTTTAATGGACTCTTTGAGTACCGGCCACATTTTTATAATTTCCCCTTCGTTTCCCTCTTCTCCTATGCAATTCTGGATCGTGTCTGCGATAGATTTTTGGATTTGCGGTTCTTCAAGCAGACTTTTGTTAAATTTCCAAAAATTTCGTTGTTTTTTAACCTCCTTATTCTCTCCCCCTATTTTAACTAATACTCCTTTGTGGTCTGTGTAAGTCAATGTCTCGTCCAGGTGTTTTATTTCGTTAATTTGAATGTCGTTGGGTGTGTAAAAACGATCCAGTCTAGTCTACACTGGGTGTGTGCTATGTTTCATTGTAGTATCCTTCCCCTTTGGGTACACTCCCCTGTAAGCGTCCCCTATTCGATGTTGAACTTTTATCTCTTTGAGATAGTCGTTAGTTTGAGTTTGGGTTTGAGGGGGTGGACCCTGCGTGTTCGTGTGTTTTCTGTCTAATTGCGTTTCTATGTAGTTGAAGTCCCCACCTAATATTATTTTTTCCCCTACGTGTTTGCTGTGTAGCTCTTCGCTCAGAGTTTCAAAAAACAAAGGCCTTTCTGCACTCTGAGCTGGAGCGTAAATGTTCACTAGAGTGTATGCGTGTTTTTGTGATTCTACCTTAACTATGACTACCCTACCGTTATTTTCTGTGTGTGTGTATGTAACCTTGAATCTGTTAGATGTCTGTAAAATAGCTGCCCCTCTTTTATTCTGCCCTAAACTAAAGTACCCACCCGCAAAACCCATGTCTGATGTGATTTTCATTGCCTGGTATCGTGTGTGCGTGTTTGTCTCTTGAACATATATGAAGTCTGTTTTATAGGTGTTGGCTAAGTGTACTAAATATTTGTGTTTGTTCTTTAAGCTTCTGATATTTAGAGAGAGAATTGTGATGTCTGCCATGTCTGCGTGTGGGTGGGTTGTTGTGTGTGCGTGTTAACATTCTATCGTATTCTATGAGTGCGTGTTTGTGTGTGTCTGTGTGTGGTCCACTATTTTGATTTGCTTTTTGTGTTTATGAACTGGAGTGTGTGCCAGGGTCATCCCCCTCATCTATGATCAATTGGCCTGGGGAATCGGGAAACTCCACTTCCCTCTCTCCCTCCTCTCTCATTTCGCCCTCCTCCTCCACCTCTACCTCACCGCACTGGCCGTCAGACAGTGAAGAGGAGGAGGACGATAGGGTCCTCTTTCTGTTTACTTGGGTCGGAGTGTCAGGCTCCGACCTTACTTTTTCTTCTGGTTTAAGTCTTTTGTGGGAGTTTGACCCTCCCGCGCTCCCTCCTCTTTCTACCTTTTTGGGGGAGAGGGCTGGTTCCTTATCCTTACCAGTTCCTCCCTGCCCATCTGAGGCCTTCCTCCTCCTCTCCACTACCCTAAATCCCTCCTCTTCCCCCGACCCACCCTCCTGGGTACTCTTTGTACTCCCTCCTTTTAGGGCCGTAGCGTATGATGTTTTGGGGGGTTCTGGGATCTTTACCCCTTCTTTTTTATTACCCCTAGGGGTGGTTCTGGTTGGGCACTGGTTTGACCAATGGTCTTCCTTCTGGCAGTGCCAGCACTGTTGTCTCCTCCCCGGGGTTGTAATGAGTACTTTATATGTTCTCGGGTCATCCTCGTACCTGAGCTGTATGTAATGGGGCAGCTCAGCTCCCTTCCTCGGTTTGATCCAGCTGACCCACTTGTCTGTCCCATCTATTTTGTGGGCCTCTGCTTTGGAGCCATCCTCCGCCATACTATTGACAATTTCTTCCATTTTGGACTTAGAGATGCGGGGGGACACCCAGTGGAGGGTGATTTTGATCTTTTCTTCTTCCAGGGTGGTCACCTCCACCCTGAAAGTGTCATCCTTTCCGAAGGTTCGGCCCAGTATCTTTCCCCTCACCGCGGGTGAGGAGACGCCGAGAAACCACAAATACGGGTTCTCGAACCGGTACAGGGGACCCACCTCCTCCGGCCTGAGCCCCAAGGCGGCAACGATGGTCGCCATCGAGGCTCTGACTGCCCCCTGTCCGGATAGTTTGAGAAGAAGGGTCCCCGGAGGATGGACGAGGCCTCCCTCCAGATCCTTCTTCTCAATCGTGAATGTCTTAATAGACATGTTAGTAAACAACAAAGTTAAGAAATTAAAAAAAGGTAAACAGAAAATGAATAAAAATAGTGTGCTCCTTGCACAGAAAAACACAGAACAACACTTAATATCCAAATAGAATCAAAACACAATGAAGAGTAACGAAATCTAAAAACATCCAACGATGAAAAGCAACACCTCTTTTATGAGTTGATTACTTTACGAGTAAATACTGGTATGTTACTCGTGTGTTGGAACAAATAAATGTAAAAACATGTGCAGTATATTAGATTATTAATTGTCTTAAAGTAGGTTTCATTTATTTTGCATACTAATTAGGTTTTTTCTCTTTAAATACTGTTTGCATAAAATATTTTTAAAAATTAGATTTTGAGCTTTTAGAAAAAAAAAAGTAGCCGTTGCATCAGAACTTTGAATGCTCTATATTATCGTGATGTCAGATTTTCATTTTCCCTTCTACTTTCTGAGCACTAAACGGGACGGACGGACGGACAGACAGACAGACAGACAGACAGACAGACAGACGGACAGACAGGCCACACAAAACTAATAGCGTCTTTTCCCCTTTCGGGGGCCGCTAAAAAACTGCTAAATTAAAATATACACCAGTGTTTTTCTGATATTTACTTTTTGACTTCAGGGACACACACACAAACAAATAACAACAAAGATAAAAGTGTTAGCTCTTCTTTAAAACTATGCAGTCTGGGGTACACATCTCAGTGCCAAGAATTTTCTTGTACTCTGTGCTATTTATAATTATTTTACCTGCAGTCTACAGCTCACTATTTATCCTTTTAGAAAAACGCATCAAATTAAGTTGAATGGATTTGATTATGAGGAGCAAAAGAAACACGTATTTTTAGGATACCTACGTCTTTATTCGTTGTAATCGTCTAATCCTTCGACAGCTAAGCAAGACGTCTTGCAGCAGATCTAATTTGTTCAGCAGAAGTGAGAACGATGGCCTACTCACTGGAGCATTTCGGCCGTTTCAACGCAAGACAAATATCTAGTTTAATGCGTATGCATATTGAAAAAGCTTTAACAGATCCAGTTTTAGACAAAATTTTAGTTTTTCGCATACATCTTATATTCCTGGAAATATATATAAATTGCTTTTAAGTATCGTGTTTTGGTAGATTTATTTAGCTCCGTCCGTCTCTATTATGGACCTATTAAATGAGGTTTCCCTAATCTCTTTGAGTGTTCTACATCTTCATCATTAGAGACTAAGAAATTCTTTCCTACAAAATAAAACTCTAGCCCACTTTTAAAATAGCCTGCTTCATTACCACTTTAGGAAAGAAACATTTTTTTTTCTTTTTTTTCAGTTTTCGTAAACTTTCGAGTCTACACAACTAGGTAAAAAAGTACTATATTAAAATCTGAGTTCACAGTATCTTGATGGACGTGCATCAGAGCCCCGCTTAACACGAGTAGGAGAGGACATTTTAAACTATAAGAAGGATTGTTGTAGATCAGGCTTAAGTGATCTGCATGTTATTGGAGTCTGAGCTGTATGGGGCTAAGATCCGCCCTTTCGGCTACCTGTGAACTGTATTGAGCGAGACTGGGAAGTGTTTCAGTAGTCTGCACTAATGCTTAGATAGAAAAGAAATGGTGGAACTTAGGTCCAGTCGTCCTAGGATATGAAATCTGAGATCCACGTCTGGTAGTAAATAAAAAAGAGCCTTCTTTCTTTCGTTGAGAGGTTGCCTTAGGTTTATTACAATATATTCCTACTATGTAGCACTAACTACAACGATATGTCCAACACAGAAGCGCGAGACCTTTATGAGAAATGCATGTGGACGAACGGACAGGTTAAGCGATTTTTTCATTCATTGAGTCTGTTCACCTCTGGAAAAAGCGTACTATGTGTAGGCCAATGTGTACCATTAAAACAAAGCTAGAAAATATTAAAACTACTTTTGAAAAAAAAAAAGGTTCGAAAACTTATTTAAATGTAATCAATTGCCATTGACGTAGCTATGCGATTTCCATCATTTAGGGGCCCAGTGGAGACTGGGATTTTGAATTTCGGGAATTTTAGGGCGCCCCTGAGTCCACCCAACTTTAATGGGTACCTGACTTTAGTAGGGGAAAATAAAGGCGGTTGGTCGTTATGCTGGCCACATGACACCTTGCTCGATAACCGTTGGCCAAAGAAACAGATGACCTTAACATCATCTGCCCCATAGATCGCAAGGTCTGAAGGGGACTGTAATAATGTACGGAAAAAACATTCTATACATTTATTATTATACGTCTATTCTACAAAAATAAACACACTATGTTACATGTTTTCTGTCTAATAAAAGTTGTAATACCTGTTAACTAAACAAATATAAGTACAATTTTATAACATAAAATCATGCTTGCATGTGAATGAGATGCATATTACTCACGTGGATCTTTTACAGTTATCCTCGTCCAGGTCAGAGGAATGGTCAGAGTAATGGCTTTTGCATCTCGCCAAGTCACTGTGATAGAGTTCAAATCTTTTTCTGTATTACAAGTGTTGTCGTTTTGATCGGTCAACCAGCTAACATTTCGACTTGGTGGTTTGGTAGTTACATTTGCATTAAACACAGCCAAATCTTCTGTAAATTTTGTAGATTTGTTATAAAGACACAGAAAAAGAAATGTAAATATTTTCTTTTAAATACACATTACGTTATCCTGTTGAATGGATTTATTATCCACCATGTATCTTATATCATAAATAGAGTTGATTTTGTTTTACTGTTTAGAAGCAAAGAAATGAAATTAAACTGTTATTATTACAAACAAAAGTATTAAAAGAAATATGATAATGTAAAGAAAAAAAACAGTTCGGGAAGGTGGTATCAAAGAGAAGGTTTAATGTAAAAGGAAAACAAAATAGAATAGAACAAATTTATAATACAGAACTACATACGATATTGACATCTATAGCCGAACCATCCACGTTGACAAATATCTGTGTCTGTACATTTGTAAATATCTATACATGCTTCTTTGCACTGGCATTTATACTTGCAGAAACCTTCATCACAAGCTTGTTCTAAAAAGTGTCAATTTAAAAAAAAAGATTTAGTTGTTTTTTGTTTTTTTTTTGATGTTCCTCATACCGGCATATTCACAAACATAATATATCTATATCTGTATCTCTATATTTTTATGCATCTATCTATCTATCTATCTATCTATTTATCTATCTATCTATCTATCTATCCATCTATCTATCTATCTATCTATCTATCTATCTATCTATCTATATTATGGATTGTCCTTGTGCATGGATAAACCGACAATTTAACTCACTGCCCGATATTTCACGGGCTCTCTCTCTCTCTCTCTCTGGTCGCAGATGTACTATATCAGTTACTACATCACTCAACATTAATACGCAAGTTAAGACCCGCGGGCTTCGGGTAATATATCTCTATCTTTCTATACTATAAAGTACAAAATAAGGCGTATGTATGTAGCCTATGTATGTATGTCCCCGTATAGCAATCAAAACGGTTATACCGATCTTGATAAAACTTGGCAGAAATGTTCCTTGGATACTAACTTAGACCTAAATGTATGCAGTGTAGCCCTAAAACAAAAAACTTAAGACCCTAAACAAGAATTGCTCGCTTAATAGTATAGGATATATATATATATATATATATATATATATATATATATATAAGAGAAGTTCTATCATCCTAGAGTTGAAATACAGTTTTAGACCTAGATCTAGGAATAGAGAGATGTGTATTGTCTAATGAAAGTATGTTTTGCAGGATATTTATTTTCGCAGATACTAAGAATGAACTTATGTAAAAATCCTTTTGAGACACAAATTCGAAGTTTAATTTTGTTAAATAATAAAATCATTAGACTATATTTTGTATTTTCATGCGTCAAAGTAAAAATTTATAAGTGCAAAGTGTACTTCGAATAAATAAAGCTGGGTTTGCCTTCTCAACTCTTCAAACAATCTGGCGCTCCAAGGCAATATCTCTACATAACAAGATAAGAATCTATAATACTAACGACAAGTCTGTTCTCCTTTACGGTTCAGAAACTTGGAGAGTCACTAAACGAAATATGGAAAAGCTCCAAACTTTTGTTTACAGATGCCTACGCCGGATATTAGGAATTAGGTGGCCAGAAAAGATAACCACTAGTACCCACTACCGATTTGTGGAAAAAAACGAGACGATAGCCCATAGCACAGAACATACAAAACGAAAATGGAGCTGGATAGGACACACCATGCGAAAACCAGCTACCAATATATATATATATATATATATCTTCTATTTTGAAAACGGCTCTAATGATTTTCTTTAAAATTTCAACGTATCTGCATATTAGTGAGAAAAAATTCTCAGCTCATTGGCCACATAGGGAAAACTCGAGTTCGACCATTATTTCGAAATATAAAATGTCTCGTTGTAAAATTAATTTTGGCTTAAAAAATTTATGAATGAAAGTTTTTCCATGACGTAAACGGGAAAAACGCTGCTTACGTCACTAGGTTTACCGCAGTACACTAAAATATTTCTTTGCAAACAAGAACGCGTTTAGAGATATGAATGAAGGGATGTGTAAAACTAAAAGCAGACCACGGGCTGTAGCACCACTGGGATGGATGGATGGCAAAAGCCGGTATGAACTTCTTATTGTCCGACAGTCAGGCTGGGCAGGGCATTTATCAAACCGAGCAAGGCTCGGCCACCTGATATTATATATATATACAAGAATTGCTCGATTAAGAGTTTAGGATTTAGCTCATGATAATTTTTTTAACGTGAATTCACGCATTTGCTTTTATTACAACATTATTTTTTTCTTTAATTGTTTCTAATGCACTATATCACTGAC
>JADKLZ010023002.1:23363-50834 GCA_021533235.1 Biomphalaria straminea | reverse complement strand
ATATATACCTGTGAATCGAACAATCGCGAATAAGAATTTATTTCCTGTTTCCAGTCTAGATATCATATATAAGTCTCTGTGAATAGCCTTAATTTTACTTCACATAATGACACTAAAAAAAGCTGCATGAATGAGTAAAAATTTAATCGTGTATTTTATCCATTTGGAATGTAGAGCAGTGACAGTAACGTTTCTCTCTCTATCTCTCTCTTTCTCTCTTTTTCCAAAAATAAAATACGTATTACTGAAATAGACAAGTAAATTGAAACTTTCTACGTAAATGTATGTTAAATGTATGTTAAAGCTTTGATAGTTTAAGAGATCTCTTACTTGATACATGAGTATATAACTATGTTATAGTGTACAAATATGTCAGTTATGTCATTTAGTTATGTATTTGATATATTTCTTTCAGTTTTTCTATTTTTGTGTGTGTAATAGTTTGAGGTACTACAAATTAAATAACACATATTCGTTTTCTATACTTGTTTTATTTTGTTTCTACTAAATACTGAAACATAAATTAAGAAAGTCAGTAAGAAAAATAAAATAAAGTTCCCCCTTCAGACCTTCACGTCAATAGGGCAGATGATGTAAAGGTCATCTGATTCTTTGGCACACGGTTAACGAGGGTGTCATGTGGCCAGCACAACGACCAACTGCTTTTACTTTTCAACAACTAATGTTAAGTACCCATTAGAGCTTTGTGGACTCAGAGGCGCCCTAAGATCCCGAAATTTAAAATCCCAGTTTTGTAATGATCACACTTCCCACACCATGTACACTGAAGGTCAACTGGTCATTTCATTCACATGCACACACACACACACTGCACCACCAGTCTCTCTTAACACATACACTTACTATCACAGTCTTCACCAGGATTTGAACCTGGGACTCCCGGTTTAGAAGCCAAGCGCTTGGACTGGAATGAGGCTGAGTGGTAAAATGCTTGGTTTCCGTACCGAGGGGTCCCGTGTTGGAAGAATGGGATTAGGGATCTTTAGGGCACCTCTGAGTCCACCCAGCTCTAATGTGACACCACCGGTAACCGTGGGCCACAGAAACAGATGATTACGTCCTACGCGTCATGCAATTAGTCATGCATATTAACCAATGACCTCAACTATGTCTAGTCACTGGTTATTCTGGCTAGCTCAGGTAACTCATTCAAAGCTCTAATAGCTGTCGTAGTATATGGAGCGAGGAGTGTTTGTATCTCTCTTTGTGTCTTTCTGAGTATTTCATAAATATTTTTTTTTTGCATTTGAAGATTATGGTTTAGTGTTATATGTATAATTGCTAGCGTACTTTTAAGTCTACTATCCCGAAGGCTTTCTAAATTTAGTGATTTTACTAAAGGTGTTACTCTTGTCAAATGTTAATATTCGTTTGTTATGAATCTCACTGCTCTATTTTTTCTTCAGTTGAGGGGTCCCAAACAGAGAAAGCATGTTCTAATTTGGCCTAACCAAGGTTAAATAACATTTTAGTTTTATGTTCTCATTTGATTTATAGAAATTTCTTTTCATATACCCTAATGCTTTGGTTGATTTTTTGATAGTTTCATGTATATGGGGATTCCATGACCTATGACCTATAAATGGTAAGGCCTTTAACTTTACTTTTCTTGTTATGAATTGAACTGTGCAGTAAAATGTAGACATGATCTGCTAAACTCTCGAGGCTGACAATCAACAAGAGAAGACAAAAAGAGAAAAGAAAAGCCACGATGTTTATCGTATATCGTTTACCACTACAAGAAACTCTGGGAATCGGGAGAATTCATTGGCCTCCTTCAGTCGTAGAACGACTATGGTTCATCTCGCACACTTCCTCGTGTGGCTGTGGAGCCCTATTTTGGAGAGACACTGGAGAGAAATGGTAATCAATTTAGAGCGTGTCTTTGCACACAGAAAAATGTCAATTATTAAGAATAACAACAAAATAAACAAAGTATAATTACTTATTTTATTCATTCTAAACAAATGACACAAAACTAAAAAACTCAAAATATCTACATGTCATAATAAATAAATTCACTCAAAGGAACCTCTATATCCCAACAAATGTGGATATATTAAAATTTATATTTTCTGCTACTGACTATTTTTTGTAATCAAACAAGTACATATAAGTAGAATGTTATTTTACTATGGCTATCAGTTGTTTCAATATTAAAATATGTGTCTTCTGTTTGGGGCCACTAAACTTAAGAAACAAATTAAGAAACTAGAATGAATACAGAAAATAGACTTATAATAGTACTACTACTAATAATAACAATAATATAATAATAGTAATGACGAAAACAGTATTTCCCTCAACTACGCAGCTCTAGCTGCCACCTACAAACTTTGCCACACAGGTGCTCTATTAAGGTTTTCTTTATGACGTCTGCGTCTTTCTCAGCAACTGATTTTCCTATGGTTTCAAATGTTTATCCTCCTAATCAGCGTCTTTGTGAATGACCTCCTGCTGTCTCGTTCTGAAGCAGCATGCCAACAGGTGCTCTCTTCTATGTCAATTACAGCAAGTTCATGGGCGCCCGCAGGATTTTTTCCAGGGGGGTGCAAATTTCCGTCTACGGAGAATAATAAAGAAAGGAACTGGTTTCCCCCCCCCCCATATACGATAATAAGTGACCTTTAAATTTGTTTCAAATTAAATATTTCACATTTGAACAAACAATTTACTTTGCTTTTCTAAAAGAGAAAAATCTAATTTTTTAAATCACTTATGCAAGCAGTTTTTTCATAAAATACACTACTTGTACAACTATTCACTATAAATAGTAACAAACAAAGGAGGCTCTTTAGTAAGGGAGGTAATCATTTACCATATTTTCAACACATTTATGCGAATTGTTTTATACTTTTTGTAGAAAAATATTTTATTTTACATTTGTGTTGCTACGCTACATAAGTTTTATCATATAGGCTATAACACCTATCCAAAAATAATATTTCCTTTTTGTAAAGAGACACAAATCTATTTAATATGCAAATAAGTGGAACATAATTTAAAACAACAATTAATTAGTAGGTATTCATATTATCAATAGAACTACACGCAGCCCAAAAGATATAGTATATTTTTTAAAGAGATTGATCCTTACAGACAATTAGATCAATAAGATATTCATTATAAGATATTAATCATGGCCAGGTTCACATTTGACTCCACATTCACTTTCACATATCCTTTGGTCTACTGGACCACATAAGATCTATCACCTTCTTTTTCCATTTTTCTCTATCATTTTTCTTTGAAAGAATTTGATTATGATGTTCTTTCTGAAAATATTGATACCTGTCTTTTTACCTGCATGGGTGGAACACTTCGTGGACTGATAATGAGTTTGCGTTTTCTCACAAACTGTCTTTGTAACCTTGTTATGTTTGTAATTTTATCACAGCGCCTTGAGCCTACATCAAGTTTGTTAACAGCGCTCTATAAATAAAACTTTATTATTATTAAGAGCTTTCTTGTATAGTCTGCAATCGTAAACTGGTGGACGTGTTTAATCTGCTATCAAGAACTAAAACCGACCTAACTCCGCATAACATAAATACATTTACACATATGACTGCACTCCTCATTCTTGTTCAAAGAAGCTTTCACATTTATCGTATTGAAATAAATTCAGCAAGGATTTCTTCTCCAAGACAAAGAAAAAAATATTTCTCCCATTCTAGGCCCTAACTAAATATAATAATAAGTATAATTATGTGCAAGAGATAACAATTTGTCACGCCTTACGTGCAATATAATATTTCACACTTTTTTATATAGTACAAAAAATTAAAACTATAATAAAGTGTACATGGTGGGCCATCAACACCTGATTAGCATTAGTTTATAGAAACAATAATTTCACCTTACAGCTGTACTTCAGTGGAAGCAAAACTTCTTAAATTGCTACTTCTAAGAAATTAATTTTTATAAAATTTACTACAGTGTGGCTACTAGAATCTAGAGGGGTGCACGTCGGCCATCTATTCCTATTAAACCTAGACTAGTCAACTCGAACATTAACTTATCCTTATGATTGTACTATAGCGGAATTACTACTTGCTCAGAGGCTACTAAGAAGTTAATTGATTTAATGATGCAAAAAAAATGGTAATGTCTAGAATTTTGCTACTCAGAATCCAGGGGGGTGCACGTGCACCCCTTGCGCCCCCCTGCGGGCGCCCATGAGCAAGTTGGTGCCTAAGTTGGTCTTAAAAGCATTTCTGTGAGGCACCTGTTTTCCACTAAAAAAGACTGCCTTTGGCATACGTTCGTCTACCATACGGGATACGTGCCCTGCCCAGCACAACTGTCGGACTATGAGGAGTCCCTCTAAACCGTCCCATACAAGTGTTCGCAAATGAATATACACATTTAGTTATGGCTACACCATTAATAAAATCAATTAATGTTCTAGAAATTTCTTGACAGAAGTTAAAATAAAAGTACCAATAATTCATAAAGCAATGAACCATAATTAAAAACAACAAAGACTAGACCTAAAAATAAACTAAACTAAACTAAACTCACAAAGACACAAGGATAAATATCTATTTCATGCTCTACATGCAAGAACACATTTATGCAAGTGCTTCTTCTTCCCTTGCATGTCAGAGCATGGAATGGGTTTCCTGAATCAGCTAGAAAACTAACGATTTTGCAAATTTGATTTACTGATTAATATACAGGACTGATTAATAAATGGCTATGCGTAGGACGTAACTTCTCTTTTTAACATCTGTAATTTAACTTGCGTGCGCCAAGCCACCAAGTGACTAACGAAATCTTATTTTAATTTATTCAATTTTTGGCGTCTTCAGGGGAGCTAATCACAATAATAGCAGTGGCGGTATCAACAAAAATTTATTTCCCTTACCTACTTTGTGCAGCTTGAATGATATATCCTCTACTATTAAGCGAGCAATTCTTGTATATATATATATATATATATATATATATATATATTTATCTTCTATTTCGAAAACGGCTCTATCGATTTTGTTTAAAATTTCAACGTATCTACAAATTAGTGAGAACAAAATTCACAACTCATTGGCCACATTGGAAAATCTTGAGGTCGACCGTTATATCGGAAAAGAAGATGTCTCAAAATCGAAAATTTAATTTTGGCTCAAGGTTTTATGAATGAAAATTTTCCATGATGTAAACGGGAAAAACACTTCTTACGTCACTAGGCTTACCATAGTACACTAAAATATTTATTTGCAAACAAGAACGCGTTTAGAGATATGAATGAAGGGATGTATAAAAGCAGACCACGGGCTGTAGCACCACTGGGATGGGTGGATGGCAAAAGCCGGTATGAACTTCTTATAGTCCGACAGTCAGGCTGGGCAGCGCATTTATTTAACCGAGCAAGGCTCGGCCACCTGATATTGTAATATAATGACGTTGACGTCGCAAATTTTAAATAAAAAAAAATAATTTAGAAAGGTCGCTAGGGTATAAAAATAAACTTAAAATAAAGAGTTTATTAAAATTATTAAATTGTGAAGAAGAGAAACAGGTAATGAAAGAATACGTTTCTTACAATTACAGTTACCATTCCTGTTTACAAAGCCATTGAATACTCATGCTCATATCGTAAATGCCACTGTTACAGACCTTTGTTTCTTCTGGAAGTGATGAAATTTTAAATACATTTTTAAATAAGCAAAATTTACAATTTATTGTTAAGAAAGAGATGGCTCTTTTTGAAATGTGTTTCACTGTACTGTATATATTAAAAATTGTTATACATAATGAAGCTTGTCTTCTATACCGGAAGACAGACATGATACAATATATCACCTGGATCAGCTAGCAGAACTACCTCTGATCTACATATTTCGAAACATTCAGCAATGACATATTGTCTGATGGTGTTATGTCCCTATCGCCGTTTTCAAGAGCCTTTTACAGAAGATTTACTTTTTGGTCTTAGATGTGTTTCCCACGTGTAACGTGAGACATCTCAAGATGTTTCTTACTCAATGCCCCATTGGACTTTCTTCTACAGTAGTGGAATCATGTAATCAGCACAATATCGAAACCAAAATCAACACATAATTAACTCACAATCGACACATTTTCAACGTACAACAACCATATAGTAGCTACAGAAAAAACATGCGATCAACATAAAAAAATCAAGGTACTTTGATATGTTCAGGTATTTACCATCGCAAGCACGTTAGTCTGCCTCAACGTGGCGCTCGCGTGGAAATGGCTCACTAGAGGAAGTGGCTAGGCGAAAGGGTAACAAACAGGACTGCCGTGGGAGTGCCCACGGGTGGACGAGAGTCTGCCCCTTCATTATGCGGAGTTGAAGAAGAGTTCCCACAACCCTGTCACGAATCCATGCGCTGTTCCTCAAGGGACCGTCTCATTAATGGCGAATCCCGCACAGTTAGCTTGGTATAAAGAAAAAAGTAAAGTTCCCCTTTCAGACCTAGTGGTCTATAGGGCAGATGATGTAAAGGTCATCTGATTCTGTGGCCCACGTTAACGAGTGTGTCATGTGGCCAGAACAACGACCAACCGCCTTTACTTTAGTTTGGTATAATGAAGGAAAATGGTGGTGGCCCCCGATACCACCTACTGGTGATATTGGAAACAGCAATGCCCTATAGCAGGGGTGGGCAAACTTTTTCAACCGAGGGCCGCATTAATGAAATTTGGGGACTAGGCGGGCCGCATATATATATATATATAAGTTTCGCTATTCCTTTTCAGTAATATCAATCTGCTGATCCTGTGCGAGCCATTTTCCTAACGTCGACCTTAGCAGGAACACTTTCACAATGCATAGGTACGGACCCTGATCATATAAAAAATTAATATGATGTTTTACCTTACGAAGCCGTGAATTTAATGTAGCTATGTGTAAACTTTCCAGTTACTAGTTTATGGTTAGGATATTTCTTTTTTGTAATAAAAATAGTTGTTTTTCTCAGTCAAAGCTCCATCAGTTGTTACCCTTGCCATCTTGTAGAAGCCAACCCAACTCTTTCAACACAGTTCTCCATAGCATTGAATAAATACTGACCAGGACTTATGTGTTTTACTGAATGTATATAGTATTGCTATTAAATAGAATCTTCGTTTTTTTTATCTTTGGAAAGACGTTCTGACACAATGTTTCTTTAACCTCTCCATTACAAATGATAAGAATTATAAGTTTCAAAAAAAGTTTCAATAATTTCTATAGATATTTATAATAATTTATTTAGGTTTTCGCGGGCCGCATAAAACACTTCGGCGGGCCGCATTTGGCCCGCGGGACGTAATTTGCCCACCCCTGCCCTATAGCATTAAGTCACATCACTCCCAGACAGGCCTGTAAGTCCGACAGGTTTAGTTTTTGTTTTTTTTACTGTTTGACACTTGTTCTTGGACGGATTCAGACAGGTTTCTTTTTTTCAAACTTAGAGCTCGAAGAGCCTTCGGTTCAGCTCTTAGACTATCCAGCGGTATTTCACATAACAAGCAAAGAAAAATAAGTATATGTCAGTTTCTTTCTAAGGAGGCGCGGTGGCAAAACGGTAATGCGCTTGGCTTCTGAATCGAGGGTGCCTGTTCGAATCCTGGTGATTTTTATTTCGGAAACCTTGGGCGCCTAGAATCCATCCAGCTATAATGGGTACCTGACATTAGTTAGGGAAAAGAAAAGGCGGTGGTCGTTGTGCTGGCCACATTACACACATTACACCCTCGTTAACCGTAGGCCGCAGAATCAGACCACAAGATCTGAAAGGGGAACTTTTTTTTTAAGGTTCTTTCTCACTTGGCTTAAGAGGTTACTTACGAAAAATTAATTACTAATAATAAACTCCACTAGAAACTCCAGCTCAGGAAAAGAAAAATAACTTTAATATCCAAAAAAATACATAATGACAGCAACACTCTTAGAAAATATTAACGCAGAAACGCCAGTCCAGGAAACAACTATCCTAACTCTAACCCTTCCTGGACTGGGAACAAGGCCTCACTGACTAACAGACTCTCTTTTATATTTAAGAAAAAATAAAACAATGAGTTCATAACACGTGCAAGACTATTCACGTTCATAACTTGGGAGAAACATAAACAAAGTGATATAACTATCATACCGAAATATCAACAAAGAAATAAATATGCATTTTAAGCACACATTCCTTTGACACTATATACAACAGGTACGATATCTACATATAGAAATAAGCAAAACATAACTATCAACTGATATTTTTCTATTCAAAATGTAATACATTTAAAGGAGTCAACTACACTAGAAAAGGTCTTTATCTAAACGACAACACAAAAATCATAATTACAATGTCTGCCATGAGCACAGCTTAGGTTCTAGACTTAGGCGGCACTCCATTGTCTCTCCAGTATCAGACTTCTCAGTCTAGTGTCGAGCACTGCACGGGCCAAAACGCACCTTCTGCACTAAATTGAATGGCGGTGTGCTAGGTAGGGTTATCAGCAGGGCCTGTCCTAGGCCACTGCAACCAATGCGGTCGCAGTGGGCCCTGAGCTTTGATAGGCCCCGCGCTAATTCTAGGTGTAATTATTAAATTGCAAAATATATACGAAAGAAAACCTGAAAATCTCATGAATTTATTAAAATCTCATAAAAATCTCATGAAAAATAGCTATAAGAACATTTGTGTGAGTCATTTAATGCGGAAAACGCCAATTCCACCCGCGATAAAAGAAAAAAAGACATTGTCAGCGTTCATGTTATAAAATGTAATGATCGTTCGAATTTCTACCTTAATCGGAAGTTCCAATACTTTATTTACTTTTATAGTCGCTGGCTTATAAATAGGCTGCAATGTGAATAAAAAAAACGTTAAATTAATCTTAATTTTCACTTATTATCCTTATTCTCACGCAGACTAGGCCCCGCCCAATCAATTTCGCATAGGGCCCCGCAATTGTTAAGACCGGCCCTGGTTATCACACAATTTGTATTTAAAAAATAATAATATATTTTGGTAAGTAAAGTGTGCCTTTCAGACATTGCGATCTATGGGGCACATGATTTAAATGATGTTTTTTTAATGGCCAGGGTATCATGTGACCAGCTCAAAGACCAACTAAAGTCAGGTACCCATTAGAGTTGGTTAAACTCAGAGGCGGCCTAAACCTTTTGAAATTTTAAATATGCATAGTTTTCACCGAGAATTGAACCCATGACCCAAGGTTTGAAAGTCAAGCGCTTAACAAGCCGCCGCGCCCCCTTTATACATTTTGATATCTGAAAAGAAACAGCACAGCCATGGTCAGCTAGGCTTTAGTAGTCAACTCAATCCGATTTTAATAAATACAATTTGAACCTAAAATTACAAGAACACTCCCCTTTCTGTCTGAGACCACCCGAAAACTTTTCTGTCTCCAAACCCATTTGATTTCTCTATAGTCAAATAGTGATTTACCATAGCTCATATAACGAATAAAAAGAAAATCACAAGCTATATAGTTCTGGAAGAGGTAAGTCATCAGTGTAGCCTATAGAACTGGAATGACATGGAAGCAGATGAAGAAAGCTGCTCAGAACCGATTTAGATGGAGAGTTGTGTTTGAAGCGCTACGGGAGTACACATGATTAACAGATAAGTTAGCTATATAGTTCTAATAAAGATCTCTAGTATTGCATCAACAAAAAATTCATAATTTCTCTTGTGAGATAAAAATGTTTGTATATGTTAAATAAGAAACATTTTTTCTTGGTCAGTTATTGGAATCTCGTTCCAGTTTTCCCTTTCCAAATATGTTCTTTCTTCTTTAAATTTGCATTGTTTGGGTCCTCCAATATAATTGAGAATTGTAAAAACAGGAGTATTTTTCTTTGGAAAGAATATCTGCCATCCACACCAGAAAAAAGCAAGGATGATAACTGTAATTGTTGCTATTATCATGCCTAAGATAAAGAAGAGTGCATGAACTTTGTTGTCTTGGAAGTTCCAGTAGTCTGAAAGATCAAGCTTCCTTTCTCTCCCTGGGCACACTGTGAGATTGTGCTGGCTCACATTGATGAGGGCATCCACTGGGCATGGCCTGCAAACAACTGTGTCATTCACCATCTCGACAAACTGATCGATTCCACAAAGTGATGAGTTAGTTCCTTCATCTAGCGGCCTAGCATTTAAAGAAGCTAAAGCTGCAGCGATAACTATTATCGTTGTTAAAAGCATTATCTTGGCCATGTATCTCAATTATTGTTGTGGGATGACATATATGGATGATAGTAAAGCCAAAGATAAAAGTAGCAACTGGTGTCACGATGTAATCTCAAAATAATATCATCTGATTGTCTATCATTATTTAAGAGTGTTCTCTTCATTTTAACAAATTGTCTAAAAAAAAAAAGTATATATTTTTTTTAATTTGTTGCGTTGTTAAATCAATTTCATGAAGATGAGTTTACAGCTGCAGTACGGAAGACGAGGAAACCTGATGAAAAAGACCAACAACAAAAATTATTAGCGTACACATATTAAAATTAAATTGTGTGTAATAGATATTAGATAGATCAAATGAATGAAGAATATGTATTGTTATTTATCATTAGGAGTTAGTTAGATTTTTTCTCGAGAAAACGGCGAAAGTTTTAATTAGTTACAGATGGCGTAAAGTTTGTTAAAAAGGAGAACGCTATATTCGACACGGGAAAATAAAAAGGTTATTCCATTTATATACAGACGGCTAGAACGAAAGACTGGACGGATCCCTTCTTAGGTATTAAAAGTGTTTTCCATTTTAAACTAGTGTGACCCGTGTTCATTGAGTGTTTGGCATTTCGATGGTGTTTTTAGATTACCTTAATTGTTTATATTTAGCTTGGCGTAAGAGCCATAACAGTAAATATGCAGTGGCGTAGCTAGGGTGGAGGGAGGGAGATTTTGAAAATCACCCTGGGCCCCCAAATGAGTGTTTTTTACATTAAAAATTAAATATTACGCAAAATCAAGGGGCCCCAAAGTGGTCAAACGATGGAAAATTCCCAGTTACGCCCTTGTATATATGTTACAGGTGGGTCTCCTCTCTGTTAATCAAGTTCATTACTTAAATTTTAAAACCTGGTCTTCTGATGTAGCATACAATTATAACAATAAGCAACAAATAACAGTGCTAATTTATTTTATTTAAGATACGAAGAGTGTAATTATAAGGCATCATCATACACATTACATAAGAGCTGTAGGTATTTTATATTTCAGAAACTAATACGTTTTTTTTGTAAACTACTTTCAAACAAGAGCCGGCTTTCGGTAAACGAAGGTCCTAGCAGAAGTTAAAAAAGTGGCCTTTAATATATGAAATGAATTGAAACGCTTTATATCTCTATATCTAGAGAAATATGTTAAGTTTATATAGCGCCAATAGCACAAATGAACTTCATTGACGATTCATGATAACCAGCTTAGAATTAAAGTTTTGACATTTCACTAAACGAAGTCTCAACGGTCCTCTAACACAGGTAGTCTAACAAGTAGATCTAAACATTCGTGAATAAACCTTGAATCAGAGTAAAACGGAGACCTGGAGATAGGCTAATAAATGTAGAGCAATAGAGTTCTGCTACATTACACCTGACAGGGTTACTGCATCGATCAGACCCCATGATGACCTGCTAACTACTGTGAAAAAACGCAAGCTCAAAATGTATGGCCATGTAACAAGATCTTCAATGCTCGCAAAGACCTTCCTCCACGACACAGTACCAGGAAAAAGAAGAAGAGGCATACAGAGAAAGCGATGGGAAGACATTAAAGAATGGGCGGGCCTACCACTGAAAGAAGTTTTAATCAGGGTAAAGGATAGAGAGGAATGGAGAAAGTCTTGCTTGGTGCCCCAACGGTCCACCAAACTAAGGGATAGGTAACAGTTAGCAGGTAACAGGTAACATTACACATGTTTCTTTTTTCTTCTAGAAAACATTTTCTTTTGAGTCTTGTGCGAGGTCAACACCAATCCTAAGCCCTAGGTGTGTGCCTAGTTTGCCTATGCCCAAGGCTGGCCCTGTTCACACATCTAACACAGATGTATGTTATGAAGTCATGGAGCTTAGCAACGCAATACATCCAGGGCCGGTTCTAGAGATTGCGGGACACTTGACAACTTTTATTTATTTATTCATCAAACTACTCCAAACTTTATATGTATACTCCATATGAATAACCATTTTAAAAAATGTGGTTACAAATGTTTTCTTATTAATGGTTGTCATGGCGACGGCCGCCATATTTGATTTTTCTTTATTGTTTTTAAATCGCTGAGGCTTTAAAACTATTAAAGCTATCACCAAACAAAAATATGCAATGTGTAGACCAAACATTCCAGAATATTTGTATAGAATAGTTTCTGAATATAGCTAAAAGGGTTTTTTTTTACTTTTTTTTTTCTAACCTTGCTAAAAAAATTCATTTTTTTCATGTATTTTATTGCAATTTATACAAAATATTAATTCAAACTTATAAAAATGTTCTATAGAAGTTGTTGTAATGGTAAAAAAAATAAGCTGGACAAGTTTGGTTGAATTATATGCAGAATTAGTGAAGGAGTAGTAAAAAAAAAGTGAATGAAAATAGTAGGCCTATTTTGAGAAAATAGAGAGAAAAAAAAGAAGAACATGTATAAACCTTACAAAAAAAAATAATAAAAAATTAGTAACTATTTGCCAATCATGAAGATTATATTTGTATGTCCAGAAATGGGCTATTTACGTTAGGTTAAAACTGAAAATCGAAATTTTAGACCTTTTTACCCAAATTTAGTGTAGCACATAGCCTTAAGTTAAACTTATTAATTAGGAAGATATTTTCGTCATTCGCTTAACCTTGGGTTAATGTAGTCGTGTATGTTAGAGACTTAAAATCTGCTAAGTCATTTTAGTGACAGTGTTAGTACTTGGATTGGACTCAACGATGACCTGCTAACTATTTTAAAAAAAAAGACAAACTAAGGCTCTATAGAAAAAATCGTTGTCCTCATAAGATTTTAAAAATAAGAATATATATACAAAAGATGAGCTAAATAGTTTAAAATAATTTGTAATTCTCTTAATCAAAGAGGATACTTTGACTTACCTTGATGATAATTGATAAATATATGATAAACATGAACCGAAATCTCAGGTAAACAATCTGTCAGTCTGTATTGTAACTAATGCCTTTTCTTGATGCGCGTTTGTTTACTAACGTAATTGGAGAAGAAATAAATTTTTAAAAATATATTTACTGTATTAAAAAACATTTTGTGGGAATTTCCGTTAACAATTTATACTTCTTTCAATAGAAAAACTAACGGCTATTTTTGGAAACACACGACATAAAAGTCTTAGAATGCTAAACATAATAAGTACTCTACTTTTTTTAATGTCTAGTACTTTGTCTTCGCAATAGTGCTGTCGTCATTCTGAAGGGAATCTTTAGAAAATGTAATTTTCTTGGCTCAGACATCTTGGAAATAGTCCAATAAGAAAGAAATAGAATGAAGAACTTTAACAAACTTGAGCTTGATACGGGGAAAGTGAGAGATAGAAAGAGAGGGAGAAATATTGAGGAAGGGAAGCAGGGGCGTAGCTAGGAATTATTCATCGTTTGGTGGCCCGGGGGCTTCCCCTCTTTGCGGCCACTGCATTTTGCGTAATAGTTAATTTTAGTGTAGAAAAACAATCCTTTGGGCTGCCCAAGTTGGGGCCTGGGTGGTTTTGTTCCCCTCCTCCCCCCACCCTAGCTACGCCACTGAAGAGAAGAGAGAGAAAGAGATAAACGGATCGAGACAGAAAGAGAAATTAGAGAAAAAGAGTGAATGAAAAAAGCTCGAAAGAAACGAGACTGAGAGAAAAAAGTATAGAAAAGGAAAGAGAGAGAAATACATAGATAAAGAGAGAGAGAGAGAGAGAGAGAGAGAAAGAGAAAGAAAGAAAGAAAGAAAGAACGAGAAAGAGAAAAAGAAAGAGAGAAAAGGAGGCGAGAGTGAGTAACGGAGAGAGAGGAATAGAGAGAGAGAGAGAAATAGATAGATATTGAAAAAAAGGAAGAAAAATAAGAAAATAAGATAAAATTTATAAATATGTGACATTTAATGTGACAAAACCTTGAAAGCGTCGTGGCTGTGTGATAAATGGGTCTTGGGTTTGAATCCTGGCTAAAAGTGAAATTTTTATTTCGTAATTTTATGCGCCCCTGAGTCTATTCTAATCCATACGGTACTTAACATGTGTTTGGTCGTGGTGCTTGGCACATGACACACTCATTAACAGTGGACAAAAGAATCATTTGACCTTTACATCATCTTTCTAATAGATCGTAAGATCTTACACAGACGAATTGGCTTTAAGCATGTTACCAACATTTAATGAAAATTTTTGACCAAGATTTCCCTAACCAAATTAACTCCCCTTTCCCAAAGCTCCAAGCTGATGCGGAGAAAGACAATCGAGTTTTATAAGCTCTAAAAATATGTAATCTTTCCGAACCAATAATCAAACAGTAAAGTTTTACAGGAAATTATCACTTACAAAGACAACATACATGAAATGGAAAACAGAATTAAGTCTTTCTCTACGTAATTTTTTTTCCCTAGTTTCAACGGATTTCTTATTTACTGATTACTATTTCACCACCGTGTTTTGATTAAGCTTCAATAGTTTTGTCGTTTGTTATCATAAAAATGTTTTATTTTGGAATAGAATTAAAGGAGAATACATCTTCTTTTTATTTAGCACAAAATAAAGTTTATAAAATTAACATAAATTTAATTTGATTAAATGAGGTCAAATCAACGATGGTATCGTCGATCGGGACTTAAAGAAATAATAAAGCAACTGGACCCCAGGTGACCTGCTAACTACTGTCAGAAAAAAGGTAACTAAAACTGTATGGCCATATCACAAGGTCCTCATTGACCATCAAGGAAACAGTACATTGGAAAAGAACAGACAAACAGTGAAAGCGAAAGGAAGACAAAAAGAATGGACAGGCCTGTCATTGAAAGAAAGGTAAAAGACATAGCGGAAGATCTTGTGTGGTGCCCCAACGGTCCAACAGACTACTTGATAGGTGAAGGTGAATCCGAATAGAGGCATCTGAATCGACAGCCAGGCACTAGACTACACATATAACTTAAAGCAAACATTGGATATCTTAGCAATATAGATGACTGATTGCGCGTGTAGCACGCTCACTTGACAATCGTTCTGAAATCTCGGATGTCCCGTCTTCGAGCCTTGTTTGCTGCCATCCTCATTCGCCCTACTTTTCGTTTGGGCTAAGATGTAATTTTCTTCTTATCTGAATATATTATCTTCTTCTTATCTGAATATATTATCTTCTTCTTATCTGAATATATTATCTTCTTCTTATCTTATATATTATCAGAAACATGCAACGTATTTTACTGTATTTCTGCTATTCTTTATATATGGCACTAGTCTGCTATACTCCTTTCGTTTATAATAATAACACCCATGCTTCTACAGTATAAAGACAAATTGTATTTATAATAAATTATATTAAGAAAAGATGCTAAACGTAAATTATTTGTATTTATAAATTCTAAAACAATATATTTCCATTTTTTTCTCTATGAGGAGAGATGCTGTTGTTTTACGCTATGCCTATTTCCAAATCTAAACATTTATGATTTATATGTAAGATAGAACCTTTGCTTAACACTGCATTTTTTTTAGGTCATCGTGCCTCTGTTTTTGGTTATTCCGACCTAATACTATTTTGTTAGAAAATCTACCGTTGATAGTAATTTTACAAGAACTACCTGGGTGATACATTTCTTTTTAATATGGTAACACTTTAAGTTACAACAGCACACAAAATAAATATATTAACGTATTCACGTCCAAACCATACATAACCCATCAACACTGAAAGAAACTTGATTACATAAGAACGGTAAAATCCGAAAAGATTGACTGCTTCAAATAGAATGGATTGACCAAGAAATCAGGGTATTCCACTCAAGTAAGTGTTTCCAAAAATAATCCGTCATTTACAAAAATAGTTTAGAAATTTAAGGACAATTTTTGTTTTCTATTCAAGTTAGAAAAGACTGTATGTATTGCCATCTATTGTAGTGTATTAGAAAACTTCTCAGGGACAAATAACATAATTTCAAAAGAAAACAATCTTAATTTGTACTTTTCAAAGGTATGTACGAAAGATAATTTTATTGGATAATGTCTACCATTAGATAAGCAATGATACAATAGGTACTTAAGCCTACAATGTCATTATGTCTATACCGTATGAATGTAAACCTATATATTAATGTTAATTTCTATTGTTTTACATATTTTTATAGTAGTTGTAATTAGGGTTTCAATGAAATAAATTATAAGGCTGTCCTTTGATTTGTTACATTCTACGCCTATTGTGTATCTATAGCAGAAACGCGGATGGGATTTTATTGAAATATCAGTAATAAATTTTAATTATTAGATCTATGTCTATCATTATAAAAATATAATAAAATTACGTTTGTTTCTAAAACATGCATACACATTATTAAAAAGTTAAGTAATCAAAAAAAAAGTTTTTAACAATAATGCTGTACCAAAATTTAATAACCTTATTAAATGGAGTTTGAAATAAGAGAAAGTATACTAAAACAAACAATAACTATATTATTTGTGTTGCCGAGTGTCTAAGATGCTCGAGCTTGTATGGCTACCTATGAAGGGCAATTGTAAAAACAACAAATCTGTTACTATTTAAGTGCCTATATGTTTGGATGGATTACTTGTCTACTACATCATCACAACCTATATAAAAAATAAATTTCAAAAGTGACAATTTTTCAAAAAAAATAAATTAATTAATGTTGTTTCTATAAACTATTTACTAATTATTATTCAGAATCGGATACAGTTTCTGAATTAAGTAAAATCATTATTAAAAAAAAAATAAAAAATAAATAAATTACCTCCACAGCTGGATAGTAACAGAAACGGGCTTAATGTACGACAAGCGATTCGAGCAGAATCGATACGGTATCGAAAGCCTCAACACTGACCTGCAACGTCACTACCTGTGGGCAGTTGAGGCAAATAGCTCGTTGCCACGTCATATAAACCCTTTGTCGTGGCAACGAGCAGTTTACCTAAACTGCCCACAGGTAGTGATATTGCAGGTCAGTGTTCAGGTGTGCTATAACGATTGGCCTCGCTCGAGCAGAGCTGTGTTTCCTAAAGGCAGCACGAACAACCGTCAGCCAGATACCCCATACCCCAAAGGTTCATAAAAAAGATTGCTACAGGCGTAAATAAATGTTATATATAAGAAATAGAGAGAAAAGATTAACAACTGTAAATAGATGTCTGACCTAACAACGATTTTGGGTTTAAAACTATCTGAATGAGGTCTTGAAAAAAAAGTAAAGGCTAAAATGTAAAAAAAAAATAATCTTAGACTTTGAAGAAATGTTTTAAATCATTTTTAATTTTTTCGTTGATTTACATTTCAAAAATATCTTTAGACAAATTTTATGTTTTTTAATATTTTTAATCATCCATTTTGTTTTATTTCAAGTAATAAACATGAATCGTTTAAGAAGTAATGTAAAATATTTTGTAAGTAGATTAAAGAAGCAGTTATTCTTAGCGTTGTGGTATTTTATTTTCAGGTTATTTTCTGAGTTTCTATAGCAAAAATGTTGCAGATAACATCCATGTTTGTTTTAGTAGCGAGTTTACCAGCCACATATACTTTTGCTCAAGAAAATTTTGTCTGCCAGAAAGGGACATACCTACAGAGAGACCAACCAACCTCGTCTTGTGCGCCTTGTCGTCAAGGGACATTCATGTCTCACGACAACCACAAGTTTATCTCATGTCAGCCATGCTCGAAACCCGAAAGGTTCAACCACGAAGTTATGTTAAAAAGCTGTACCTCGACTCACGACACGGTTATAGGGTGCAGCGAACACTACTACAGAGTGGAGCAGAGGTTCGAAGACTTTAACGAAGGAGAGTGCCAGAGATGCACAGACTGCAATGTCCATGGTCTGCACGTGGCGCAAGCATGCGATGACCAGACGGACACTGTTTGCTGTCCCAAACCCGGAATGACCATTCTAAAAGACCAGCATGGTAAAAATCAGTGCAAATAAATAATTATTATGAAGCGGTTAATTTTGTACGACCGTCATCTTTAATTCTGATTTGAAAATAACAAGGTTAACCAAAAATAGTTTTCAAAATCTGATTGGAGCTGATTTATACTTCTTGAATTCAGCAACGAAATATTTGCCCTCTCCGTCAAGTCCATCAAAGGCCAGTAAATATACTTGACCAGAGCGCAAGGAATTAGTTCTATGAGCGAATACGATATATTATACGAAGATAAATAAGAATAATTAACAATGTTATAGCAATGTATATCCTTATACACTGATCAAACGTTTGGAAAACAAAATTAGTATACCGAGTTAAAGAGGTACCTTGAGCACAAACTATTGTTTTTAATATAACTGATACTCAATAATGTAAAAAAAAATATGTTCAATAATTTAATTTTTATTTATTTATGTTTTTCATTTACGATGACAGAAGTTGTATAGTTCTAGTTTGATTGCAAAATTGATTTTTATGAAATGATGTGTATGTTAAAATAAATGTTAACTGGTAAGCACCTACCGAGTTATGTATTTTTTTTAAAGATCGCTATGGGGGGGGGGGGGAGTTTAAAATATATATATATTCTTACCGTGCTGGAAAAAAAAAAGTTTAGTTTTTTTTTCCAGTTTCTATTTCAAATATTCTTTGAAAAATAAAACGTTATTTTAAAGGTTATTCCAATTCACGCTCAGTGTCATTAAAGACGACAGCTAAGAAGAGAAACTGTAATGTAAAAAAAAAATAAAAAATAAAAAAAAAGAGAAGATAGATCTTAATTTCTTCTTGCATGTAATGATAAAGTTGGTCTGTCTGAGATCAATGGGGAGTGAGCTCCTAATCTTTGGTCCATGCACTGAAAAAGCCCGCAGACCAGTAATTTTTTTTTTTTTTTGAGAAGAAACGTTGCGTTAAGCGCAGGTATCTCTGGCTAATTGAGAATGTTCGTTTATTGATCCAAGTTTTGTTAGGTACAATAAAATATTATTTAAAGTATCAACTTTATCGAAGAATGCGGGAGGGATAAGTAGTGTTAATAATTATTTAAGGGGGATTAACCCTAACAAATTTAACCATAAATGTAAATAATGAAGTATTAGTTCCCTTTGTGCTATTATACAAAAAATAATTACCAGTGATTAGGCCTAATTGTATACATGGTTTTTTAGCGCCCCAGAAAGGGAAATGACGCTATTAGTTATGTGTGGCCTATTTGTCCGTTTGTAATTCCGTCCCGTTTAGATCTAAAAATTTAGAAGAAAAAAATAAAAATCTGACATCATATTTTAGATAATTCAAAGTATTGATACAACGGCTATTTTTTTTTTCTTTTCCGAAAGTGAACCATTCAATTGTTAAGATTATATATGCAAGCATATTTTTTCAAGAAAAAAAATACACCACTTATATATGAACAACTTAAGGGAAAGTGGTCTTATCTTTAAAAAACTCACGAGCTTATCCATTAATAAGTCAAGATTCATTCATAGATTCGCCATTGGTAAACAAAATGCATCTAAGGTCACGATTGAAAAAGTATCGATAGATCATTTTAAAAAATATCTTCCGTTTATTCACTAACTCATGGAATAGAATACTGATTCAAATGTTGTTTTTATAAAGAATTTTTAAACGAACTTTGTTTCCATTATAAGTTTAAAAAAAAATTACATTTTTTCACACATCCTCATTAGGCTATACACATGACAACAATCTAAATCACAATAAATAGAGGCCAGATTTACATAGATCTATATTTATAATACGAATTATAGTCTAGATATAGTAGATTCTATATCTTACTTAGACTTACATACTTAGGTCCTCCCGCGCCATTCGGCGCATTGGACGGCAAGCTGTCTCCATAAAGATCTGTCATTGGCAATATCTGCAGCCTCCTACCACCTGGTGTCCGCTGTTCTGAGGTCCTCCATGAAGGTATGACGCCAAGTTATACGAGGACGTCCCTGTTTGCGTTTTCCTCGTATTGGCCTCCATGCCATTTCAATTCTTGGTATGAGTAGTTCATTTTGTCGTAGAACATGTCCCGCAAACCTCATGCGACGTTCTGTCACAACCTCCCTGAGTGTTCGACTCCCAGTTCAGCATAGGATTTCCTAGTTTGAGACCCGATCTGTGTAACTGACTCTCAAAATTCGTCTCAGCCATTTTTGTTGAGCCACATTTAGTCTCTTCTCAATTTTGACAGATGACTTCCATGTCTCACATGCATATGTTGCAGTTGGAATGACGATTGAGAAGGTGTATTTTTCTCTCGAGTCCAATGGCTTGGCTTGTCCAAATAGGCTGCAGCTTTTAGAAAATGCTCCCTGATTTTCCTATTCGGCACACTACATCATGGTATGCATCACCATCATTTGTTATGATGCTACCAAGGTACGTGAACTTGTCCAACTCTTCAAGCCTTGACTCGAAAAGTCTTACATGGGCACCCTTTGCCTTATATCCCTCTCGCAAAATTTTTGTCTTATCCAAGTTTATGCGGAGGCCAATTTTGGGTGCCTCTCTATCTAGGCTCTCCGTCATTTCTTGTATACTATAATTTGTAGCCCCGACTAGTGCAACGTCATCGGCGAAGTCAAGTCCGTCATTCGATTTTGTTCACACCATGGAATACCAAAGGCAGTCTGGTTCATTGCTTTCCTCATTATGTAGTCAATGGCTAGGAGGAAAAGGAATGGAGATAAGATGCACCCCTATCTCACACCTGTCTCGATGCTAAAAAACTCTTTTGTTCCTCCTTCTGTTTTAACTCATTAGCTACTAAGCCCATACTAAGCAGCATCTCTCAAAATACTAAGCAAAGAGAGGTAACTCCAAAACAGAAATAGATTGATTTTACAAAATATATTTTTTTAAATATTTAACAACATCTAATAATAACAAAAAATACTTGTAAAAAAAGAGAAATGGATGGCCTTCAAAATGATATATAATTTAAATAGGTTTTACAAGATTAAAACAATAAAAAACAACAGGTAAAGACGAAAATTTGTTCAAGTGCCTGATTTTATGAAGACTGGCGGACCCCCCCCCCCCATCAGATCTGTTATTTTTGGACCCTCTAATATTTTCCCAAAGACCAATAATGTTTATAAGTAGGTATTTAGTAGGCCTTTACAATAAACATTTTGCTTATATATAAAATCTGTATATGTCTTGAGTATTTACTGACTTTCACTGGGTGCGCGCGAGGCCCTTAGTTGCCTGAACATGGCATCATGCTGAGGTGGTTCTGCATGTGTCTCAGATTTCATTACTTCTAGCATGACAATGTAAAAGTAATCTACCCATTACCAAACCAAGGTTGTGTACACCTTCAATTAGATCTATTTTATCAAAAGTTTTCATTTGGTCACAAAAAAACTAGTCAAAATATCAGTAAAAGAAGTTGAAGATTCTCAGTCATAGACGCTAGGTCCAGAGACGATCTAGACTAGGTCACTAGATAATAGATCTAATGTTTACTTTACTCTCTCTCTCAGAATCGGACTAGATCTAAGTCTAAATGGAGCGCTAAATTATCATAATCAATGTCTTTATGACTTTCAAGCTCATTATTATCCGTATTTAGTGTTTAATTGCGATAATGGGCCTAAAAAATGGAAAGGTCATTGAGAAAATGGCCTAGGCAGCTAAGGAAAATAAAAAAAAAATCGACGAACTTTGAAGGCCCATAGAAACTGAAGGGAAAGACATAAAAACATCCGGTTTTTTTAAACGAAACGATCTATATTTCTACTTTTTGAAAAACTCAGCCAGCTAAAAATAACACCACGCGTCGCGCAGGAAAAGGAGAGCTATGCAAGGCATGCTGTGCGTGTACTGTGCGGGCGCATTTGGGCGCATTAGTAGCGAGGGGGGTTGGGCGCATTTGGTCGCATTAGTAGCTATTGGGTTAATGCAGCATATAGACTTACTGTAGAGGTGTCGTAGGATCTGGACGAATTTTTCTGGGATGCCGTATTCTCTAGTGATTCTCGGTGGGCACTATCAAATGCTTGGTTTAATCTCTAAGCCTGAAGATCATGCAATTTTTAATATTTTCATAATTCGAAAATCCGAATACTATAGATATACATGTTTTCAAATTACATAAAGGTACTTCCTTTTTCCAGTCTATACTTCAGTATGACTATGATTGCTTTCTAATTTTTTTTTTTTATTTAGAGAAATGAAAATGTAGGATTATTTTAAATCTATTTTAGCGTAGTTGTAGTTATCCTTTTGTAAAATGTGAACATTACCGACAAAGAAATTTATATGAAAGTGCTGAATGGTTGCGATTGAATGAGTCGTTTACATATCATATCATCAAATATATATATATATATATAAAAAAAAAAAAAAAAAAAAAAAAAAAAATATGTGCGTATGTGTGTGTGTGTGTTTGTTTGTTTGAGCTAAGGAACACAAATTCACCCTCATACACAACTTCTAACCATATGCTTTTTTTTTCATCTACAGAGAACTACAGAATTTCAGTTTAAAAATATATTTAAAAGTAAAGCGGCTACAGTGTTAAGTAAGTTCTAATTGAAATCGAAAGCAGTTTTTTAACAATTAAGTTAGGTAATAAAGCAGCCATGGCTACTTTTCAATATAACAGTATATACTTTTTTGCTTTCGTTCTGTTTATGACGCCACCTCAAATGTCCGAGGCACAATGCCGAGCCGGTGAATATGTCTCGACTAAAAGTAAATGTCAAAAATGTCCAAAAGGAACTTTTATGGATGCTGACAATCATTCTAATCCACCATGCCAGCTGTGTACGCCGTGTAGCGCAATAAATATGTTCGAAGCAGTGAAATGCCACCACACCAGCAATACAATATGCTGCCCTGAGCCTGCAATGTTGGTTGAAAAAAAGAATGGTATCAATAATTGTAATCAACCATCGACAAATAGAAGCTACTGTTGTGTAGAAAAAACAAAAGTAGTTACTAAATATCTTGTGGCTGGACCACTCTCTAAAGGTAATCATTTTATTTATTTACATTTTAGTATCTATTATTTCAGATGGGTTTTGTTACAATTATATTATCCTTCTGTCTCGGAAGACAATGGATGCGCTCAGATGAGTAACTAATGCTGGTTTCGTCTTGAGACGGGTCAGAATAGGAAGTGTCTAATCAAGCCCATTTTGGAGCGGCAGAGTTTGCCACATTTCGTTTATGTGTATGCATCTGTTGTAGTGTTTGATGATAGGACAGCTTTCTTTGTCTTTCTCTTGACTAAAAGTCCCATTGTTTCTTTCGTTCTTTACGAGGATTGTAGCAGCACGAACATGCTGTCCGGTCTCGGGCTCCTTGGTTAGGCCTATAATAGAATGTGCATCCTCTGTTTGGGACCCCTCAACTTAAGAAAACATTAAGAAATTGGAACAGACAAAAAATAGAGCAGTTAGATTCATAACAAATCAATGTTCACATTTGACTAGAGTAACACCTTTAGTAAAACCATTAAATTTAGAAAGCATTCAGGACAGAAGACTTAAAAGTAAAGTAGCAAGTATACATAAAACACTGAACCATAATCTTCAAATTCGAAAACAAAATTTAATAAAATACTCAGAAAGACACAAAGAAAAAGGCAGATTCCTCGTTCCATATGCTAGGACAAATTTGTACAAAAGCTCCTTCTTCTTCCCTAGCGCTATTAGAGCATGGAATGGATTGCCTCAGCTAGCCAGGAAAACCAATGACTTGGCAGAATTTAAGTCATTGGTTAATATGCATGACGCGTAGGACGTAATCATCTTCTTTTTTAAAGTAACGTCTGTATTGTATAAGATAAGATAGATCCCTTTGGTTCTCATGTATCACTTGCATACATCACTGTAGGTTAGTTTTGGGCGGTTTTGGTCTGATCCCCTTCGCAAGCTTAGCAAATAGAATGACTTTATAAATTCTTAAAACTGGCATGCAGCTTACATGTCCGAGCCAACTTATTCTTCTCTGCGTCCAAAGAGCATAGATTTTGTGCAAATTTGCCAATTTCAAAACGCCCAGGTTGAAGACATGATTCTTTCAGGAGATGAAGATTATGGCTGCGTAAGTGTAAGTTAAAGTTATTTAGTGTTGGAGTTAGAACATATCCTTGTTTTACATGAAGGAGAATGGCCTAGAGTAGGAACAGTCAAACTGTATAGTGCCCTGGATGTTTTCATGAAATGCTGACACTATTTTCCGTAGCTTTTGTGGATAGTCGATTCTTTCTACTACGGCAAACGAAGCAGTTTGCTGACAAGGTCAATTGCCTTGGTCTAGTCATTGAAAGCTATAGAGATGGACTGCTTTTGTTCTCTGCTCTTCTCCTGTAGCTGCTGCAAAGAGAATATCATATTTGTTGAAAATCTACCGGCCCTAAAATAAGATTGTGACTTTGGGTAAACTCATTACGACAACAGACTCTTCATTATTACCCTAGCACAGTGATTCTCAAAAAGTAAAAGTAAATAAAGTAAATTTTAACAGGGCTGTTAACACACATTGTTGTTTTGCCAAGCTGAGACATCGTAGAAGAGTTTATATTACACATATTAAACAGTAGTGAGGAGTGGGTTGATTATTATTCAGATTATCCGATGCGATAAATAGCTTTTAACGAAGAGTTTATTTAAATTGTAAACAATTTCTTCTTTCTGCGGACCCCCTAAAATCTTCTAGAGGACCCCTTGTGGTAAGCGGACCACAATTGAGAACCATTGTTCTAGCATTAGCCTTTCCAGTTATGCTCAGAAGTGAAATGCATCTATGATTGTTACAATCGAAGCGGTCACCTTTCTTTTTTATTTATTTAGATCGTAATTTGTATAATGAGCTAGAGAGTCACGTGGCTCAATGTTGTTTGTTTACGATTGGTGAATGAGGTCCATTGAATACAAAACGATAAGCTGGTTCAACTCCTGGCATTCACAATCACAGGTCGCAGATGAGCAACGTTGGACACTGCTAACTTGTTGATTTCTTTTTTCTTAACGTTAAAAAAGCTTTTGTGATCATGCTAGCTCTACCGGCTAGTATATGTAGCATAGATTTTTTTTTTAATACGCTACGACGAACCTAAGTGGGGCGCTATGGCTGAGTGGTTAAGTGCCTTGCTTTCGAACCTAGGGTCCTGGGTTTTAATCTCGATGAAGACTGAGCTTTTGAATTTCGTGATTTTTAGGGCGCCCCCCCCCTTTCGACTCCACCATACCGGACTTTAGTAGTTTTGGAAAGTAAAGGTAGTTGGTCGCTGTGCTGGCCACCTAACACCCTACTCGTTAACCGTTGGACAAAGATATAAAGGGAGAACATTTTATGACGAACCAAAACCTGTTTGCAGTCATAAATGACAGATAAAAGTCTCTCCGTGCTATGTACAAGCATTCATCGCGAGATTGACCATCGGGCCAGAGGCAGTTATTGATAGTTTCGGCAGTCACAGGCGACGTTTGCAATTTTGTTAAATCGATTTTAGGGAGGCCTGGGTGGCACATACAAACAAACTTAATGATGTATAAATAATTGGATCAATCGATCGATCTATATATATATATATATATATTGTTTTAAACATGGTGGTGGCACAGTTGGGGGTAGTGGCATGTGTACTCAGCCGACACAAATCGCCCCAGGTCAAGCGTGACTAGTAACGACGGTCAACCGAGACGAGTCGGTTCACGAAGAGTCGGAGTATTGAACAGAGCTCAGTAGCGTCACGATAATTATAGTCATCTGACCACCTAGAAGCGTCGACGGGAGTTCTGTCCGAATCGAGAAGGCCAGCAGGGACCCTATATAAAGAGCAGGGGTGTCGCAGTCAAGACGGTCTGGAAAAGGTGTTCAGAAAGGAGTTTACGACAGAAGGTTCAGAGCACGGTCGACTACAGCACAGTTCAGAGGTGTGGATCTGTACGGAGCATTACGACGGTTCAGTGCGGAGTACTTTCAAGTACAGTTGAGACGGCTGGCGTCTTGATCTTGATCTATGATCGAGTCCGGCACATGAAGCCCAAGTGTGTGAAGTCAGTCCTGAACTGTTGAACTTAGTGCAAGCCCGGAACGAGACGGAGAGACCAGTGCAAGAGTCGATACGGTGCTATCGGAGAGATAATTGTACAGTCTTATGTTACGTGTTGCTAATTGTACTATATTGGCTGTTCTTTAATCATATTAAATTTTTACGTTACTTTCGAGCCCGAAGTTGTCAAGTTCTTTCAGTTGGTGGTGTATGGTGCAGTTTGCAGAGAGCCTGGATAGTGAGATTTCTAACAATATATATACATATATATATATGTGTGTGTGTGTGTGTGTGTTTGTGTGTGTGTGAGTGTGTGTGTAGAGAGAGGAAGAAAGAGAGATGGATAGATAGATAGATAGATAGATAGATAGATAGATTGATAGATAGATAGATTGATAGATAAATAGATTGATATATAGATAGATAGATAGATAGATAGATAAATAGATAGATAGATAGATAGATAGATAGATAGATAGATAGATAGATAGATAGATAGATAGATAGATAGATAGATTGATTGATTGATTAATACAGTAAGGGAGCGAGTGATTTTTTTTTCTTCTCGCAGATGAAACGTTAAAGTTGACAACTATATCTCCAGAAAATTTTGTTTGTCAGAGAGGGACATACCTCCAAAAAGACCAAGTAAAATCAATCTTGTCTTGTGTGCCTTGTCCTCTCGGGACTTTCATGTCTCATGACAACCACAAATTAACCTCCTGCCAACCATGCACGCAACCTGAGAGATTCAATCACGAGGTTATGGTCAACAAATGTACTTCAACTCACGACACGGTCATAGGGTGCAGGGAACACTACTACCGAGTAGAGCGTAAGTTCCGCGACTTTAACGAAGGAGAGTGCCAGAGGTGTACAGACTGCAGTGCCCATGGTCTGTACGTGGCACAAGCCTGTGATGACAGGACGGACACAGTGTGCTGTCCAAAACTTGGAATGACAATACAGATAGACCAGCATGGAAAATATCAGTGTAAATAGATAAAATACCAGAGTAAATAGCAGAGGCGTAACTAGGAATTTTCCACCGTTTGGGGGCGGGGGGGGGCGCTTGACCTCTTTGGGAGCCCCTGCCTGCATTTTCTTTAATATATAGTTTTTAATATAAAAAACACTCATTTGGGGTCCCTCTCAAGTAGGGGCCGGGGGATTTTCAAACTCTCCCCCTCCTCCCCAATTTTAGATACGCCACTGGTAAATAGTTAAAATACGAACCTAAATAGATCAAATATCAGTGTAAATAGATAACATACAATTGTAAATAGATAACATACAATTGTAA